>JAVDPK010002840.1:472446-485761 GCA_034780415.1 Cichlasoma orientale
ACTAAAACTATCACATTTAGAAATGACTAAAACTGACTAAAACTAAGAAGCATTTTCGTCCAAAAGACTAAGACTAAGACTAAAACTAAAATGGCTGCCAAAAACAACACTGATTACAACAAGGTCACATTTGTTGTGATTGGTTTGGATGGTTTTTTTTTTTCTCTGCCTGATGACATTCTAATCCAGATATCTTCTGGATCCAGTGACTCAATTGTGTGGAGGGAATTTTCAGCCCTGTCGGAGATATGTGGTCTCAAATTGTTTTTGTTGTGATGGGAAAGGTTAGGATTAGAAACTCAGCGAAGGGTTTGTGTGTGAAAGCCTTACCTGGTGGAGGCACGTTCTCATCAGCCCAATGGAAAAAGCCGCACTGGTGCTCTCTTGGTTTCCCACAGGTGTGGAACATGCGACCCTTGTTTGGACCGTCCTTCTGCACCGTGCGTGTCACAGCCGCCTCGTTACAGTTGCACATCACCTGTCCCACATTTCCTGCTGCACTCGATTCCTGCCCTCTGCCTCCCACAGATGTGTTTCTGAATCCCAGAGATGGCCTCGGAGGCTGGGATGTCGTCATTGCTGGGAGCGGTGGGCCTCGATTCTGTGGCGCCCCCTGCTGACTCGGCTGATCTGCCCACAGAAAGAAGTTGCAGCTCCCGGCGTTGCACTTGTAGAACTGACGGCCTTGATTAGGGCCCTCTTTGCGCACAGTCAGGAGGAGTGCATCCTGACCACAGTTGCACACAATAGCGTCATTGTTGGCATTCATATTACTGCCACCTGGTGGAGGTATCGGCTGTGGGGTCCAGGAGGGGACAGGTGGGAGAGAAGGGCGAGGATTGGTGATTCGGCTTCTGGATGGATCTGGTCTGGGTGGCCTTGGAGGTGGTGGATGTGGGTCATCTCCTCTTCCACCTCCTCCTCCTCCAGCTCCTGTGCCACCACCACCACCTCCTCCCCCTGGTCTGAGGTATTTCAGGTCCAGTACTTCTCGGAGGGTCTCGTCACAGCCACCGATGCAGCCAACAAATTCCAGAGGCATCATGGGAGGAAGGCTACCCCTGCGAAACCTGAACTTCAACCTGAAGAAGGCAGGACACACAGGAGGCAACCTCAGTGTACACATCAAACAAATGAACTGTGCTGTGATGCAATACATCAGATCGCACCCTAACAAAGTAAGCCACTCTAAATGAGTCAAGTAAACTAGGAGTACGCTCAGTCCTAATAGCTTCCTTGACTCGTTTAGAGTGGGACATTTCAGTACAACACAATCAGAATCAAATACCTGAGGTAATTTCAGCTATCATCCTATTTTGTCCAGCAGGCTGACTGTTTAAACACTCAAGAGCCAAGTGGGTATGTGCTGGTTGCGGTTCGGAGTATTAAGATTTATCAGTTCACTGTTAAAACATCCTACAGCTACTGCGTGTCTTTGTCACAGTTAAAATTCTGATATACTGAACAATATTCTTGATATAAATAGATACAGTATGGCAGAGGAGGGCAGGAAGGTGGTGCGGTAGTTAGCACTGGAACTGCTGGGTGGCAGACTGGCGCCTTTCTGTGTGAAGTTTCCAGGTTCTCCCTGTGCGGGTTCCAAAGTCATGCTGTTATGTTAATCAGTGACTCTAAATGCCCGTAGATGCAAATGTGAATGTTTGTCTGCCTCTCTGTGTGAGCCATGTGACAGACTGGCAACCTACCCACTGTACCCCACCTCGCGCCCTATGACAGCTGGGCTAGGCTCCAGCCTACCATGCCCATGAATTAGACCAGCGGTTAAGAAAACAGATGGATGTGGACTTGAACATGTGCTGCAGTAAGAGCAGAGAGTATTGTAAACACAGAGTCTGAGACACTCTGTTGAAGCAAAACCTGCAATGATAGAATTATAAATCAGCCCAAGCTTTGCTTTCTGCATTTTGTTCTGGAAAAAAGTTTTATATTGAGTGAATCTGAACAATATTTATGCTGATACGAATATGCAGCTGATATACCAATATCAGTTGGGCTCCAAGTTTTAGACATGCTAGCAGCATGGTCCCACGAATGAATCCATTTGGCCCGTTTGGCCCAGAGTGACATTTTAAACTATTCAACTGATGATCTGCACATAGTTTTATGGCATTCACAATCCCCAGAGAAAGAATCTTACACCGCTAACACTTCATTTTGCATCACAATGGCGTTCATGTTTGTTGTTTTGCGCTCAGCAGTGACTAAAAGTGACATTAAAAATGAAATACTAATATGATGTAATTAGCGAGTCACTTTTGCGCTTCTGCGTGAACGTTTGGTAAGAACCGATAAGATAATGTGCTTCACTAGCAGCGTGAAAAATTGAACAGTGAGCCACAAAAACAGCTGGAAAGCTATTAGTGAACCAGAGGTCATGTAGAGGTTTAAATCCAGGCAGGAACTTGTGTTGCACCCCCACATTTCCTGCTACCCTCTTGACTGTCAACTTTAGGGGGCTGTTATGTCCTTCAGCCTGGCATGCAAAGGGTAAATTAATCTATCAGTAAGACAGGAATACATGTCATGACTTATGACTGAAATGTAAAGGATATATTCTCATAGAACACAGGACTGTGTGAAGGACTGAGGAGAAACAGTCCAGCATAAAGTAGCATTCTCAAAATGCATGCATTACAAAAGTTGGTATAACACAGGAAGTTGCCATGGCAACCGGTGAGGCGGCAGCAGCAAGCAACAGTTTATTCCTGCACACATCTGTAGTTGTTAGTAACTGAAGTTATCCAACAGGCTGAACAGTGCTGGGTGAAATCTGATTTGGAAAAAAAAAGAAAAAGAAATAGAAAAAAAAAAAAACACTGACATTGTTGTAGAGAGAGTGCTGGAGCTCAACTTTGAGCTCTCTACCAGATTGGTTGCCATGGTAACAGATGCTGGTGTGGAGCACTTTGGCTCACTGCGAGCGAGCATGCCCTATATTTGGACTGAGCTGAGGCACGTGCTCAAGGGGTTAACGCCCACTTGTGTAAACAAGAATTTGGACAAATTTCTTGCACTGATGTAACCACTGAGAGCTTCAGGGCTGTCACTGTTTGTTGGTGTTTATATGGCTGAGAGGGTAAAATAAAGCACTGAGGATACTTAGCACTGAAGTGACCACTGGGGGGGGGGGGGGAGCAAACTGTTTTTCACAGTTAATGTGTGCAATTAAAACTTTGTTGTGCTGAGAGGAAAATAATGTGGGCAAATTCATCTTTTACAGAAGCATTATTCATAACTTAGACAACACTGATCCAGTGAAGTTCAAACCACTGCAGTTTTTCCTCAGTCGCTTTAGAAAAACATTAGCAGAACAATAAGTTACCTCTACCCATTACTGTGCTGAAAATCCCTAATACCGGTGCCATGTACAGGAAACACAACACTCAAACCAGTGCAGAAAAAGATATGATTAGAGAAAGGTTTAATTTCAGTAAGGTCTCTTGACAATTGAAAGTACAGCATAACATTGAATTATCATCCAGGTCTGATGGAGACCTCAAAGCTAGATTATATGGAGCAATTTAAATGAATTAATAAGAAAAGGAAAGCCATGAAGCAGTCAGCTGATTAATAAGCAAGTAATCACTGTAAAGTGAGCACTCTAATAGAGAGACAAAGCATTTGCAAATGTTTCTGCACATTTATGCAAATGACTAAATACAAGTGTACTGGTTCTATGTCTTTGTGATTAAAAATAGATCGTGTCTCTATCAGTTGAGTAGTTTTTACTCCCTAAAATATGTTAAAATTAAAATTAAGTCAACACATGCAGAGCAATTCACAAAGTCACAAACTGAGCTGACATATATCTGTAGTAGTCTGCTTATAGACTGGTACTTATATAGTGCTTTTCTATACCAACTGAGCACTCAAAACACTTTTTACTAGAAGCCTCATTCACCTATTCACACAGCATTTATTCTGTGCCCTTAAACACTCTGGAGTTCATTATCTTGTCCAAGTCAGGGATTGAACCACCGGCCTTTCGATTATCAGAGTACCTGCTCTACAGTACCTCCGGAGCCACAGCCTGCTTAGAGTCTGCTTAACTGATTTGTTGTCTCTTCAAACTCCAACTTCATTAAGGAGTGGAGAGTTTCTCACATCTGGCCTCTGGTGTCCAATTAGTTTCTAAGTGTAAGTCATGCTGTTGGAATTGTAAAACATCTTTATATCGCTTGAGAGTGGCAGAGTACAATTTGTGAACATGGAGTAGCTGCTCAAATCAACATTTTAGAGTGGGTTGGGAGGATAGTAAGGATGTATGGTAGCGTAGCAAAGAGAAAACAGAACATAGGTGCAAAAGAGTGCAAGCATGTTGCAGCATACAGGCTGATTCTTCCACTGTTTTGCTGCAAGAAAGAACAGGAAGTTTACTGAATCCTAAAAGAGTTTTTTTTTAAAACTATAATACACTACTGGAAATATGAGGCCCATGTTTTGTTTCTACAATAAATGCTTAATTGATAAGCTACATGTTTTAGTTCTGTACATATTGAGTTGTTGTGCTGTACTGTATTGTGTGACCATTGAAAGGAGGAGTAGCTGCTCTTGATATCAGCACGTGAAGGAACTTTGATACATAACAGCAGTCAGTGATGCTGAGATAAATAACAGTGTTGTAAATAAGTAATCAGTGTCAGTGAAAGCATGTGTGACAAGACTGTTGGGAAATTCCACTGTTATTCTAACAGAATACGCAAAGATTTTGGTAGCTTTAGTTTTTCACAATGTTAAATTAACTTTCTGTTTCAGTGGCAGTGACGTGTCTTCAGTGTTGAGAACTTTAAAAAAATATTATTATTAAACTAATATTTTTCTCCTGGCTTCAAATGAGTAGCAGGAACTGAACCGGAAGAAACATTTCATTTTAAAGCTGTGACAGTCAACCGTTTTCAACCACAACATTAGTACTTCCTGCACTTTCTGAAGAGGCTATGTTAAAACAAACAAACAAACAAACAAACAAAACAGACTGTCAGCTGTTTTTCTAATTTACTTATTACTGCTTATGGTATTATCTTCCGCTCCTCTGCTCGCTGATTACAGCAGAGTTAGTGATCTCCGTGCATGGGCGACAAGGGCTCTCCATTGGTCACGGTCAGCGGCGAGGTCTTCAGCTTCATCCCAAGAGATGTTGAGTGCTTTGAAGTCATTGATAAAAGTCAGACCAGCCTCTGACTTTTTCAGCCTTTGTCTGCCTCCAGGTGGAACCGATCTGAATGTCTTCTTCGGTATTCGGCTGTTGTCCATGTGGATGTGTCCAGCAAGTTTCAGGTGGTGGCTGGCAATTATGATGCTGAGGCTGGGCAGCTTGCGTCGTCGCAGCACCTATTTGTTGGTGATGTCATCAAAGTATTGGACCTTCAGTATTCTTCTGAGGCAGCATTGATGAAAGACGTGTACCTTTCGGACAATACTGGCCGATTCTTTCCACATTTTGGAGGTGTAATTTGCCATCAGGATGATGATTGAATCATACATTCGAAGCATGATATTTCACAATTGTTGGAATACTGCCTAGACTTTGTCAGTGTGGCTCTTGATGTTTTTTCTCTACATCTCCATGTCGTCCAATTATGCTACATAAACCTCTCCACGTCCTCAAGTTCATGTCCACCGATTCTGATTTTAAGAATGCTGGTCTGGTCACCGGCATGCATGACTTTTGATTTCTCTGTGCTTATTCAGAGTTTGACTTTCTTCGCCTCCCTGTCCATGTTAGATGTTAGGTCCTGGAGATGGTGCCCACCTTCTGATATAAGGGCAATTTTGTCTGCGAAGTCAAGGTCGGTGACTTGACTGTGCCCTTGCAAGTTGATGCATGCATCTGGCCCGGTCAGAGCTTTCTTTATGATAACATCGAGTGCCACAAGAAATAGTAAGGGTGGGAGGATGCACCCTTGCCTGACGCCAGTCTCTATGGTAAAAAAGTTGGTGTGGCCCATGTCTGTACTGAAGCAAATGGTTGGGATGGCGGTACAAGGACTTGAAAACCAAGAAACTTCTGCAGGATGCCATATATGTGGTGAATGTTTGAAAGCAATTCCAGGTGAATGCTGTAAAAGCCTTCTTCAAGTCTATGAAGTTGATCATTTGTATTCCAGGCACTGCTCAGTGATGGTTCTCAAGACAAATATTTGGTCATCCTTGTCAAAAACCTGCAGAGGCGTTGGTTGGCAGCGCTTTGCAGTTGATGAAGGAGCACAACACAGAAGACCTTCCCTGGAACCGACAGCAGGGTAATGCCTGGCCAGTCTTCAGGGATGGTTTCCATTTGCCAACACTCACTGAACAGCTTTGTAAGCATGCTTACAACAATCGGCCCTCCATGCTTCAATAGCTCGGACTGAATTTGGTCTATACCGGCTGCCTTGTTTGCCTTGTTTCAGTGTTTTGATCGCCAAGCAGACCTCTTGTTCTCTGATGCTGCCTTCCTTTGATCGGGGCAGACAATGTCTTCCAGATACTCCAAAGATCTTTGGCGATGCGATAAAGCATGCGAGTATCTTTTTTGATTAACTTCTTTTTGGGCTTCCTTGCACTTCCGTTTGAGCCAAACTTTCTTATCTTGTCTACAGCTGCGTTTCACTGCTCGATCAAAATTGGCATACGTAGTGTTACACTTACTTAAAGACTTGGACTACAAGAGTGAGATAAAAAATAAACACTGACTCTGTTCAGACATACAGAAATCAAGTAGGAGGCGGTCTTCGGCCTCTCATAAAGACTGAGCGGTGTCTACAGCACTGACCACATAGAGTCCAATCACTGCCTTGACTGGACAGTAGTGCATTGCACCGAAAACAATCCCAACTCCTTTGGAGGAGGATAGTAATAAATGTTAATAAACCTGGTTGTCACTCACATTGCATCAGAGGACATTTGCATAAAACTGAGTAGCACTTCAAGTCCACCACGTGCTCTAATGCCACAGACAGAGTTGGAGGGACACCACAAACAATGAGGATCACATGTGTGAAGACTCTCCAGCCATGCTAACGGCTCTGTGAGTCTGCATTTAAGATGTAATTATTCTCCAGCTGAAGTGTTAGTGAGATTGTTATTTAAAAGTCAATAAAATGACTCAATAACACTATAAAAATAACAAAATAAATAAGGGAAAACACCAAGGAAAAATAATACAGGAAAACTGATAAGTCCAATCTATTTAAAAAAAAAAAATTGAAATAAAAAATATGGGGAAACACATTCATACAAATAAATACATTAACAAATTTAAAAACAAATACAAATGTATGTCACAGTTTATAAATTTATTAATGCTTACATTTGATTATTATTTTTGTGAAAGTAAAAGGTATAATTTATTTACGCAGTCATTTATTGATCTGTGACGTGTTCGAGAAAAGACTTTGAATGCGTGCATCATGATCCCGTTTGCAAAGACTGTTGTGTTTTCTTTCTCTTTGATGGTAACGTTTCCGCTCCACCTTCCAGTACAGGCATTTTAAGCAACTTTTATATAAATAATATTTTTGAACCACAAAGCAAATTACAAAATTGAGGCTTTGTGGACGAGACTCATCAGCGTTGTATAATCTCAACCGTTAATCCCAGTAAACTAATCTTACTCCTGAAATTGGCTTATTTCAGACATTTCACAGTTTTCCAGTTTTAGACTATAACAAGCACCCCTCTGTGGAATCATTAACATAATACTGTCCAGTGTAAAAAAATCAATACTCACATATGAATGGGATGTGGCTGACAGGTGGGACAGATGCTTTCATCTCTGTTGACCTCGAGCACCATGTCGGGGAACCACACGGCTGTCTTACAGGCTGGGAAACCCACACATGACAGGTACTTACTGCAGGAGGAGACAGGGAGCAGGTGAGAGAGGTCACAGACTGCAGAGAGGATGCAGAAAGCGTTATGAGAGGATAAAAAGAGCTTTTATGTATGAGCTACGATGACAGAAAATCAATCCGCAGTGAAGATGATTTTAAAGATTCATTGAATTAATTTAAAAAATCATTAAGTAGTACCCACTACATTATTATGCAATAAACAAAATACATTCACTTGATAAAACAAGTTATTTAATGTTCACCATAGTGGAGGATGTGCACTTGAAAAAAATCTCAAATCATCGTGACTGGAAATCACTTAAACAGCTGATGAAAACAAACTGTTAAAAAAAAATCTACAGTAAGTAAGAACATTTCCAAATGCACAATGCAAAGAAAACTCAAGGGTTTGGGACTAAACAGCTGTGCAGCTTTAGGAAAACCAATCATCATTTAGGCTAATCCAAAAAAAGGCTTCAATTTACTACCACTGGACTATGGAGCAATGCAAAAAAAGTTATGCGATCTGAGAGTGTCCAGATTTACCCTGTTATAGAGTAATAGGTGCATCAGGTAAAATGAGAAACAGGTGAAGTGATGCATCCATCATGCCTAATGCAAGCCTGTGAGGGGAGTGTTATGATCTGGGGTTGCAGTTGGTCAGGGATTCCCCCCCCCCCTTCCCTGATGGTAAGGGCATATTCTAAGATGACAATGCCGGGATTTATCAGGCGAAAGAGTGGTTCAGGGAGCATGAGACATTTTCACATATGGATTAGCCACCGCAGGTCTCAACCCCACTGAGAATCTTTGGGATGCGCTGGAGAAGACGTTACGCAACTCTTCCACCACTAACACTGGGAGATCTTGATCAAAAATTAATATAACCCTGGACAGAAATATATGCTGTGACACTGCATAAGCTTACTGGAACAACGCCAGCTAATGTGTGCCATCATCAAAGCTAAACACAGCCCAACAAAATATTAGTGTGTGAATTTTTTTTGTCCGGGAGGTGTATTTTTACATTTTTATATTCTATTATTGTAAATTAGTTTTCATGTTTTGGCTGCTGTAACCCAGTAATTTCCCAGTTTTTGGTATAAATGAAGTATTTCTTATTTCTCATGAATAAACAACATCTGTGCTGCCTCCTGAGGGAGATTAGAAGATAGCGGCAGCTAAAACGAGCATTAAAGAATGCGTCTTTGTTCTCGAAAGAGCAGTTTTAAGATTCCATTCTTTGTATCTTCTCACCTGTTTCCCTCCCTCTTCTTCTTCAGCACCATATCCCGACCACAGTTAGGACACTTCCTCACTGGCAGTGGGATCTCCATGTCCTGCTGCTCTGCTTCAGTGATCTCGTGAGCCGCACCAAGATAGGGAGACAGGGCTTCATCCAACCTGAGGAAACAACAGAAAAATGACTTCTTACCAGCAGGATGCAGCAGGAACCATTTAACTGCTTTGTGAAATAATTCTTGCTTTTAAATATGGACGATGCATCAGACATATACATATATAAAGTAGGCAACAAGGCAAATGCAACTAACTTCTTTGCTTTCCTGACAGACTCAATGAAGACGGTCTTGTATTTCTGGATGTGATGCTGCAGTACGCTCCATTTGTCCTTTCGACCTTCTGATACCAGCTTGAGGTCCGCCTCCAATTCAGCACGCAGATTTGGTTTTGACATCTCATAGCCCATGGAGTTATAACCTAAGCATTCAAACACATACACACTCTTGATAAGTATCCAGTATAACTGAGTGACTGAGCTGTACATTGTGTGTGTGTGCATACCCTCCACCAGTCCCATGCCGAGCTCTCCAGGAGTGAACCTCTGATCAGCCGTCAAGCCCACATACATGCGACTCTTTATGGTCTCAATGTGCTCAGCATGGGTTGCATCTGTGCCTGTTATATGAACAGTTAGCATAGTAAAATTTACATTAGAGACCAAACCGTGAATACAGAACAAAGAAGGTCTATACTGACTCAAGTAACTGTTTATTAACTGTTTATTAACGACACTACTGCAAAGTCAGATCCACATACAAAAATCTCTTTGGGAAAACACTTTTTTTAGTGGCCACAAAGCCAGCTGCAGTCACTGGACACTTTATGAAGTGCACCTTGTTAGTACTGGGCCAATTTTGCCTTCAGAGCTGTCTTAATTCTTCACGGCACAAATTCAACAAGGTGCTGGAAACATTCCTCTGAGATTTTGGTGCATATTTACATGATAGCATCACACAGTTGTGCCAGATCCCAAAGGAGCTCTACTGGATTGACATCTGGTGACTGTGGAGGCCATCTGAGTGCAGTGAACTTCCTGTCATGTTCAAGACAGGTTGTAACAAGTTACTGTTGCCTTCCTATCAGCTCAGAGCAGTCTGGCCATTCTCCTCTGACCTCTGACATTAACAAGGCATTTTCTCCCAGAGAAACCTCAGCAGGTCGCCATGAACATGTCTACATGCCTAAATGTACTGAGTTGCTGCCACATGACTGTCTCACTCACACACACACACACACACACACACACACACACACACACACACACACACACACACACACACAAGTTTCTGACTGCGTGTGTCAGTGATTTACCAATGCCGTGCTTCTCCATCAGTGATATGAGGTCGGCTTCAGTGAGCAGCTGCGGAGGACTCGTCTGTCCGTCCACCATCTCAATAGCAGAGGGCTGGAACTGAGAGCCTTGTTCATACACTGGAATCACCTGCAAAACACATTTAATGGAGTATATCGTTCACAAGAAGCAAAAACCAGGAGATATGTAATGAATGCCATTGAAGATAAGAATGTTTTAGGTCAGAGTCAACATTTGAGCTTTTCTGTGGCTGAATAATGATGGTAGTTAGGTGAGTCTCTACACCCACACTGTACCTTTGTGCTCCACCTGTCATAAGGGTAAACGTCCAGGTAGTTCCTTGCAATGATCATGAGTCCCGAGGTGGAGAACTTCTCCTGAGCAATGTCTATGTCCACAATAGTTTCTTGCCCCAGAGCATCCTGGGATACACAAGCCAGGAAATGGCGGACAATGAACTCATACACACGTCCTTCGTTGCCCTGGAAAGAATAGAAAGACAACAATAGTACATGTTAAACCAGTGTTTATTCTAATTGTCTTCTTAAATTCTGTGGTTGTTTTCTGTTCAGAAAAAATAAAAATAAAAAAACCCTTCCAGTGATCACAGAAAACTACCTGCAGTGTGTTAGCGAACTTGGTGGGGTGTATGGGAGGGTGGGCTTGGTCAGAGTTCTTGCCCTGTCGTGGGTTGGGCCCCCCCGGCTGGTCAAGCACCCGCTGGGCAAACGTCCCCCAGACCGGGCTCTGCGTCTGCTGCTCTACCAGCGGGGCGAGAGCCAAGTTTGGTGGAAAAATGTTTGTCTCTGTGCGGGGATAGCTGATGAACCTGAGCAGCAGGAAAGCACAAAAAGGTTACGAGTCATTCTCAAGCAAACAACAAAGGAACCCTCTGGAACTATAACATTACTGATTAGCTAATCATTTTCATGACTGAACTGCCTGATTGGGTCTTTTCATGCACAAAAATAAGAATAAATATAAATACATTTGTCTGTTCCACTGAACAGTGGCTTCAAGATAGCAGACTGATTGAAGTAAGTTCAAATGGCTGAATCGGGACAATATTTGATCCTCTGGAAAGTGGTATTTACGTCACCTAAAATGTTTTCAGTCAAAAATTCACACTCACCCCTGGGTATAGAGCTTTTCTGCAATTTTCATGGTCTCTTTGGCGCTTATTCTGAGCTTCCGTGAAGCCAGTTTCTCCAGTTCCTGCAGGTCAGACAAATGAAAAGGACCTTTTGTAGCTGGACAAAGCAGAAGGACAAAACCCTTCTAATGCCATCAAGAAATGTGCTTGAAGTTGTAGTGTGCATTACTTGTGCGTGCAGTTGTTTGGCTTTTTATTCTTACCACAGTGTCCAAAGGCAGTGGCCTCCATTTGCTCTTAGGTTTGCTGGTTACTGAGGTGACTGTTGCTATGGGATCCTGGAAATTAAGGAAGTGATATTCTCTTTTCACACGCAGCTTTGAACCCATCTTATTTCTGCAGGTTGAAAACACTTGAAACTGTGGTCTCTTAACAGCTGCGGCAGCTGTTATATACACAGACATGCAATTATGTCACACACAATTGGTACATGTCAATGCCGCCTTTCAAGACGGAGACTAACTTATACTCATTTGTATGATTAAAATACCACCATTAATATGCTATCAGGAATAATTCACTCTTTATGCTTTCTGCTGTTGGTCAAGGTTAGCCTGTCATAATTTCATAACTTTTTTATATTACCTCATCTATTTGCAACAGTTGAAATAAATACAGCAACAGTGGAGTGAGTGTGAGTTTTCTTTGCACAAAAAGCTCTACAGCAAAAATCCTACCATCAAAAATCAGGCCATCATGCCAACAGAGGCCAGTTTCCCTTCTACATCATGTTCTCAAGCACCTCTGGAACACCTGGAGGAAGTCCTGACTACTCGGGCTTCTTTGATTTCACAACAGACTTTAAACTTCCACAGAGAGCAAAATTTCAATTTCTGTGGCGCGATCGTCATGTCGAGATTCACTGTTACGACTGAGACGCCATACAGCAGTTTTCAATGGAAGACTTCACAAAGTCTCAGGCCTAAAGGTCAGGCCAGGCATGTGACCAGGAGCTCGCTTGCTGTTTTTTGGCTGTTTCCCTGAGGGTCAGACTGTAATCTTGGAGTTCTCCTGTAAAGTCCTGAGCTTTTAGAGTGAGCACATTCTGCAGAAAACTAGCAGAACAATGCTACATGCCACTGTGTGTCCATTCACAATGCATCTGAGTCAGCACTGGCCCCAGTAGCAATTTCTGGGTTCCCGCTACCTCGTCCTCTTACTCCAAAATGAAATTTAAGTTGAAGGGTTGCTATTTTGATACAGTGGAGGACATCCAGCATGCACTGGTTATGTGACTTTGAACAAATAGTCAGGATGGGCATTCCAGACTGTGATCTAATGCACAAGGTGCACAAGGAGATGACCTTAAAATAATTAAGGTATGGTTTTATATTATTAAGGCCAGAGCTGCAGACATTCACCAAAATCACTTCAATATTGGCTCCAAACTACGGCTGGGCGGTATGGACCAAAAATAATATCATGATATTTTTTTTTTTACTGAATGGCAATAAACGATATAGATATGATATATTTTTAATTTGCAAAAAGGTATAAACAAAAAGGCACTACTGAGTCACATGGGCACTTTTTTTTAACATTCAGCTGTAGATGTAAATGAGAAATTGCTTAAAAATATTGGCATATTTAAATAATAATGCTTCTCAAATAAATGAATGCTTTTTTCCTCCATAACAAACACTCACAGCTCTGCTATTAAAATGTAAACAGAAAAGATACTGAGCAAAAACAGCAAAAGGCTGACTTATTCTT
>JAVDPK010002840.1:485861-504917 GCA_034780415.1 Cichlasoma orientale
CGTCACTGGAAAACTAGCTACATTTGTCGCTAGTCGCTTTTTGCAACTTAGCAACAAAGTCACTAAGTTGGCAACACTGCATGACCCACGTGAACATAATCCGTTGCGTGGTGGGGTGACGTATTTACTTGTTTAATTCCAATGAGCACATTTTAAAGTCCATTAACTGATTTTCTCTGCCAATGCAGAGCAGCAAATAACAAAATGAGCTTAAAAAAAAATAAAGCTCAGTAGAGCAGTAAATGGATTGCAGAACTGAATACTGATTCTCTTTGGTTTTGTAACTACATGTGACCCCTGTTACTGTATTACTATAAAAAGATAAAATGCACTTTTAAGGTATAATACAGGAACTTCTTTGCAGTCTCCTTTAACCAGAATCAGGCCCTCACTACAATTGGTTCATTCTATCTGCAGTATGACTAGTTATCCTCCAATAAACTAAAGAACTATAGACTGAACCTCAGAGACACAAGATTAAGGGAGACTAAGCAACTCGTATTTCGATAAGGCCCCGCCAAATCACGTGACTTCCAAGGCTGCCATTTGTATTTGTCTGTTGTCTGGCGTTAGGCTTGGTGTGTTTTGGATCGAGTGCCCAAAAGTTTCCTGAATGTCTGAGAGAATGACCACTAACCGCAGCAATACTTCAGCAAAAGTTCCATTGACCCCAGGACAGTTCAGAAGTAGATTCCATTGATTTCCTACTGACAAAGAGAGGTGAACAATCAATGCTGTGAGTCACTGAGTCAGTGAGTGTGAACAGTGAGAAGCAGAGTTCAATCTGATAATGAATGTAAAGAAATAAGGGTCAGTGGAACGGATTGAGTGTTTGCTGAATTCATGTTTGTGAAACATGATTAAAATCCTGCAGCTAGCCAGGCCCCTTAATCTCTTGTTTCTGCTGAGCCCCGTGTACAGAGACAAACAGTGTTTAAGTCTCTCTGACAAAAGCTTTTCTTCCGATTCTCACATCGTTTTCTGTGAGCAACCGTGAAAATGAAGTGATAATTACAGGGCTCGTGGGTAAACAATACACGTGTCTCATAGTCATAGAGCCAGATGACACCTCTGTTCTGTCATCAATAAGCCAAAAAACAGAACAAAACAAAACAAAAAAGAACCTCAAGGCTGTGTAAACAAACAGAAAATCAGCATCACATAAAATACAACTAAAGCAAACCCACCAAACCAACAGATCAGGCATCGTGGCTATTCCACGAACAGCGCACATGTTTTTAATCACTGCAGGAATAACGTGTACTAGCACAGGTCACTCACATGTTCATGTAAAAATCTAAATAACTAGAGCATTCAAATCAGATGTTATCCAGCCTCATCTAACGGATTTCAACATTTTAAGAAAATATGCAGTTATGCACAGATTCATCAGTATATTCAGCATAAAACACACAGGCACATACCTCCATACAGATCTGGTAAAGCACTAGGCAAGCTGTGTGATTGAAGAGACGGTTTCTTTTCCAACTGAACTCCACACAGTCTTCCTCCACCTCATGGAGCACTGAGACAAAGAGAAACACCCAGGAGAGAGGTGAATTTCCTTTAAAAACCCAGATCATTGCATTTCTGAGTTTTGGGCTCTGCGCATGATCGGACCTTTGATCTTGTAGAAAGTCTCAGATATGAACGCCTGGATGGCTTTGAAGCGCTCCACCACAAAACCCAGAGTGGGAAACTGACAGCTGCCGTATGAGATCAGCTGATTGGCCAGGGACTCTGGGAAGATCTTCTGCAAGCGAAGTGTCTGGAATCGAGTGAAGGATGCACCTGTGGAGGATGCATCAGACTTAAGTTGAATCACTGACCTTTGATCCATTCCATAATCCTGAAAAAAAAAAGGCCTTTCGCATGCTTAAGAGCAAGTGCTACGTTACCTATACGCAAGTCCAGCTCCTGGCGGACATCAACAGCATCACTGACGTTAGCATCGGGTTCTGTTAGAGTCTCACAAGCTCTTCGAATTGAGTTGGGGGTGATCTCAGAAAATCTTGCCCGCAAGACTTGTAAATTTGGCTTCACTGAAAGAAAAATACACGCAGAAGTGATGCACACGAATCCTTAACTTCCGAGGCATTACACAGGCACAGAAACATCCAGAATTCTGCTATACCTGCTTTGCAAACATCTATGATTTCAAAGCCAATGTTTTCTCCCTCCCTGTCACAATCAGTCCAGATGATCAAGGCCTGGCACTGCCTCACCTCCTTCTCTAGAGTCCGCTATGTAAGAAAACGAGAGCACAGAAAAGGAACGCGAGCAAAGGCGGTTACAGCAACTGATTTAAGAAGCAGTCAAATCTGACCAGCACACATATTCATTGAAACATGAATTAATAAATTAGTTCAGTATGTTTCTTATTATTAGCAGGACATACCTTAATTTGTAACATATTATCTGGACAATATTTCTCTACTTCTGCATCAAACAGCAGCACCGGATTGCAACTGTGCCTTTCGGAGGAAAAAGAAACAAAAACTATCAGCTGCTTCTGTTAGCGCGTCGATGCTTGATACCGAAAAAAAGAGAAATTTTAAACTTACCATTTCTGAAATGGAGCTTTAAACTCCAGACCCAGTAAATGACCCGATACTGATGTCATTGTAACAGACACATTCTGGTGGAGGATGGATGGGGACAAAATCATAGACAAAGTAAAACCCCAAAGAACAAACATTTAGGTGCATGCGTGAAAATTACTTCATGTCACTGCTTACCTGCCCAAAGAGGTTATATTCACACTCATAGATTTTATTGAACTTTGACAATCCTTCCCTCTAAAATTGAAAAAGAAAAAAAAAAAGGACAATCAGAACTGAAGTAACCAAAGATTTGTCACTGTATTAACAAACTTGCTGTTTATGTACAAATTTTCCCTGCACGCATTATGTAAAAGGGGTTTAATTTAGTCAAGTTTAAAAAATATTTTTATTCATCAAATGACAAAACCTAACAGGCAAATTCACAGCAACAAGTAACCGACTCACTGGTGGTCCAACTATATGTGAACCAGTTGTGCTGTATGTGTGTAGTGACCCTCCCAAAGGCACGCTTTCAGCCAGGAGAAACCCTGATATATCATAGTTGTTACTCACAAAGTGACATATTCAAATTGCTTGTTTTGACTAAACAACAACAACCAAGATATTCATATTTTAGACTACTCACAAAAATCCTAATGAAAACCGGAGAGCCAAACTGCTGTGCAAAAGTCTTGAGCCATCTTCATTTCTTTATATTTTGCTTCCAAGAAGCCAGACTTACTTGTATTTTTAAAGTGGTTTTGAGCAATAGTTCTCCAGCTTTCTGAACATCTTTCAAAGTTTCTCTTTGGAAATTGGCTGCTTTTTCACCCATTTTCAGCCCACTCCTTGTACCTGACCATTTTCAGAGGTCTTTTGTTTGTTAAACCACTTTACACTGACCTGTGAATCATTCAAGCATGAAAAAGTCAGCTAACTCAAGGGATGACGCTGTGTTGAAATTAGCAAAGATCCAATTTTAAAATGTATCTTCAGGCACTTTGTTACTAGCAGCCTGTCACAAAAAAACAAACCGTTCACATTTCTTTAGTTGAATCTATAAAAAAAAAAAAAGCCAAAGATTACGCAATTTGACAAGCATAAAATAGTATTTTTAACCACGCTGTTTCCCAAAGAGCTATTAACCTGGCATATCTTGGGATGCTGTGCAGTGTGTCCTTAAAAAAATCCAAGGAAACTGGACAAGTGGAGCACAAAATAAGAGGTTGCAGGCCTAAAAAACTATCTACAGAAAATGAATAGTATTGGAAAGTCATGTCCTTAGGAAAAGGAAAAAAATCCAGCATAGAGCTGACATAGGACCAGAGAGATGCATCTGGCCCTTCATTTACTGTTCACTGAAGCCTCATCAGAAATGGTCTCAGTGGAAGGGCGGCTGTCAAGAAGCCATTCTTCAGGAATGAAACAGGGAGAAAAGGCTGAGATATGCCACATTACACAAGAACTGGACTGAAAATCAGTGGCAACAGGTCTGATGGAGTGATGAAACTTTTGGTTCAAATCATCATCAGTATGTTCAGAGGAGATCAAGAGAGAGGTACAACAGTGAGTGTCTGCAGCCATCTGTAAAACATGGTGGAGGTTCTTTCATGTTTTAGGGCTGCAATTCAGCCAGTGCTGTTGAAGATCTTCTCACAATTGATGGAATTAGGACCACAGAAAAGTACCATCAGATTTTGATCCATCATGCAATACCATCTGGAAAGCATCTGATTGGCAACAGCTTCATTTTTCATAATCCCACACACACTGCCAATGGAGTAAAATCATACCTGGGTAGAAAAACACAATGGAACAGTCTGGCCTCCCCAGAGCCCGGATGTCAACATTATTGAAGCAGTGTGGGATCATCTCGACAGAGAACAGAACAAAAGGCAGAAACATCCAAAGAAGAGCTTTGAATGTCCTTCAAGAAGCCTGGAGAACTATTCCTGAAGACTACTTAAAGAAATGACCAGAAAGCTGCATCAGAGAGTTCAGACTGTGCTGAAGAATAAAGGTGATCACACCAAAAATTGACTTTCAAGCTCGTTAAAATTGTAAAAACTGTTTTTCCCTTATACACCGTACTTCCATGTTATATACACGCATTTCCCTAGCAAAGTATAAAGAAATAAAGGGTGACTCAAGACTTGCTCAGTGCTACACACTTTAGAAATTAAAGCGAGTATATATTTGGGATTTCTCCTTCGCAATAGTTTTCTTTGATTAATCGTATAAGCCTAGCAGTAGTTTGAAGTGAGTGTAGGTGAAGAGCTGTGACTGACCCTCCTGGCCCTGCCGTTGGACATAATTTCGGAGATGCCCTTAGCTGCATCGTTCTTCTCGGCCACGCAAAGGACCCGCTTGATCTGACTTCGGCTCCGGATCATGTCTGCCTCCTGTTGCGGTGTGTCCTGGAACCGGACACTCTGCGCCGCACAGAAAAACCTCCGCTGGGCTCCCGGCCGCCTTAGTCCCGATAAAAGCACAGATCTCCCGAGCAGGCGCGCTACTAGCATGCCCGCTCTTACACGAAGCAGCCGGTCCAGCGGACAGCGTCACCGCTGCTGTCAACCCACTCTGTTAGCATGCTAGCTGATGTGGCTAGCTACATGGTATCCGACCTCAGAAACTTTGACAAAGAGCCAAAAAGTAACCAAAGCTTGACCAACTACAGTCCCCACAAATGAAACAACGAACAAAGCAGAAATATGACCCCAACACATGAACAACTGTTAATCAAAAACTCGAAGAGGCTCTCAGACACAGGAGCGGTGTTAGTTCTGTTTACAAAATCCGCGCCTGCCGTCAACAAGGTCGGAATACTGTCGTAAACTCCACACACAAGAAAAAGCTCCGATTAAAACCTTAAAATAAGGTTATAAAAATAGTATTACAATATCTCCGCTCAAATTGACTATTTTCTACACGTGTAGCATATGTTGTATGATTAAAAATGTGTTTTTCGCAATATCTTGTAAACGATAGCGCAATATTACTCGGTCTTAAAATGAAAGAAAATACACCCTAAAACATTTTCCCATGCCAGTATCTGTTTGCTATTGAAAATGCTCAGATAATTACTTAGAGTTTGGGTTTGTAACAGTGATAAAGGCTTTTACTTTCTAAAACTCAATATATTTTTTAATTTAAATGTATTTTTGGAAAAAAAATTAAACATCTAAAATGATAAACTGATAATGAATTAGAAGCTTTGAAGGCTCTATAGTCATTCGTAAAAACATACCTCATTTACTAATATGTTATTATGCCTGTGAAGCCCCTTTGAGCCTCCTGAGATATTGAATGAATACAAACCGAATTTCAGTTTCAGGGTGGATTTTCTTCGCACGGGACTGACGCTGATCACATGACCGGGCGACACCAGCTGAGTAAACATGGCGTCCGTCTCTGACTGTGGAAATTGAGTGCAGCGCTTCAGGCTGTATACGGTGTTTTTGCGGCCCGGCCGCGCCGTGTTTGAGCTCAGGACTCAGAAATTAACGAAGTCGCGCAAAGACGTGAAGACATGAAGAGGAGGAGAGAAGAAGCTCTCTGCTGATGCTGTTTTACCTTTTTTTTTTCTTCCTGCACAGCGTGGATAGTCCGATGCCTCCCAGGACGCTGTGATTGGCGCTGGATAATTGCTTTTGTTAATACAGGCACTGATTTGTATTTCTGTGAGTCAGCTGTTTTCCTATTTTTTTTTTTTTAAATGGTCCTCTTCTATGGGCTAATCCTTGCAGGGGCGCAGATGCATTTAGGGCCACCTTTACTGTGTGACCCCCCCTACCCTTTGTGAATGATATAAAACAATGATTTTTGTGGCCCCTTTTCTTCTTTACCAAGAGGTGCTCTGTGGACCGTCTGAATGCAGGACGACCAGTCTAATTGCGTTTTTTGACTGTTAGTGGAGCTGCTCTGTGTCTCGTGTTTCTCATGCCTTGCTTAGAAACACCACTATGATAGGCTCCCCGGATGTGGTGGCTTTCACTAAAGAGGATGAGTATGGGCAGACCAATCCTGACGCCTGGTCTCTCCCAGAGGAGTTCTCTGTTCCCCTCTACCCTCTGGCTGACTCCAGCCCATGGGCCAAAACCTCCTATGCCAAGTTCACCAAAGACTTTATCCTCATCTCCGAGTTCTCTGAACAGGTGGGCCCTCAGCCTCTCCTCACTATCCCTGATGATCCCAAAGTTTGTGGCACCTTCGACCTCAACTACTTCTCCCTGCGCATCATGTCAGTGGACTACCAGGCCTCCTTTGTGGGGCATCCCCCTGGCAGTGGCTACCCAAGGCTCAGCTTTGTGGAGGACTCTAGAGTGGTGCTGGGCGACTCGAAAGAGGGGGCATTTGCCTATGTGCATCACCTTACCCTTTACGACCTTGAGGCGAGAGGCTTCGTGCGGCCATTCTGCATGGCGTACGTTGCGGCAGATGAAAAGAAGATCATGCTGCAGTTTCAGGAGCTGTCCCTTCGCTTTTCCCAGGCCTCCGAGTGCCTAAAGGCCGGGAACAGGAGAGCATTTGCCAAGGAACTCCAGAGGAAACTCCGAGACCTCGAGTAAGAGCTGAAGTGCAACCTTTTAACTGCTGTCACATACAAGACTTAAAAAGACCGTATCCAAATAAGACCTTTACAGTGTGCATAGTTATATTCAGTGATTCTGTAGGCTATAAGGATCGGGGATGGGCATCACTGTTGCGTATTGATACACTGACACCAAATTTTGATGTTTTGATTACAACATATAGGCACTTTAGATGGATTCCCCCACTGATTTGACTTGACCAGAGTTACTACTTCATGACTCCTTTTGTTAGCCTCCAATCAATGAAAATCAATGAACTAGTGCGTAAGAAGAAGCTCAATTGAGAGAAAAATCTATTTAATAATGATAATAGCCTCACCACACACAAACTGAGACCATAATTCCTGTTTTTTTTGCCTTAGTTTTCTTTTCCTCTGTTACACATCAATCATATCGTATCAAAGATGGTTTTCTAATGCATCAAGTGTCACACTTGGGGACTCCCAACCTTATTAGAGCCACTTAATTTTAATTTTAAGGGAAAACAGTGTGTGTTTGGACATTTAACCAATAGAAAAGAAGTAATTAGAGATTCGTTTGATTTGGTATAATTTGCTTAGCTAGTTTCCTCAGAACTGTGAGGCTGGGATTTGAACCAAATGCTAACATGCTTACACTCAAAATGTGAGTATACTGATCTTTAGTAGATACTATGTTGATAAGTTTCAAAAATATTTTAAACTACTATGATGCTAAATGAAAAGTGAGAAGACTGTCCAGCTCTTTGGGGACGATGTACACTCACCAGACACTTCATTAGGTACACCTTATTAGTAATGGGTTGGACCCCGTTTTGCCTTTAGAACTGCCCTAATTCTCTGTGGCACAGATTCAACAAGGTGCTGGAAACATTCCTCACAGATTTTGGTCCATATTGACATGATGGCATCACACAGTTGCTGCAGATTTGTCGGCTGCACATCCATGATGCGAGTCTCCCGTTCCACCACATCTCAAAGGTGCTCTGTTGGATTGAGGTCTGGTGACTGGTGAGGCCGTTTGAGTGCAGTGAACTCATTGTCCTAAATGCTTCGAGTTGCTATCATGGGATTGATTAGATACTTGAGCAGGTGTACCTAACAAAGTGGTGGCCGGTACGTGTATTTCTGTACATAATTGAATCCATTTAGTAGTTGTCAAAAATATCACGTAAGATGAGGCGTTAGATGGTCACTAAACTCAGCAGGAGTCATCCTCTGTGGACAGCGAGTGTTTATATAACATATCTTCATAATCCATCCAGTAATAGGCAGAATCTTTAATTATTGAAAAAATATGGGAAAAATCAGCCAGCAGACCAACACACAGTGTTAGAACTGCTAAAAAAAAACTGAGCCCCACTCTGCTCCCAACTCTTGGACGCAGCTGCAGGTCTTATCCTGTTGTGTTGGGTTGTATTTATATCCCTGCGTGAAAACAGGTCGATCACTATCTCCGTTGTGTTCTCCTCAGGTATACTCACTCTGTGCTGCAGCGGGAGGAGGGCCTGCAGAGAGAGGCGGGGCCTCAGAGCATGTACTCAGCTCATGCTGTGGAGAAGGCCAATGAACTTGCAAACGTTGAAAAGAGCATTTATGAACACAGAGACTTGCTGAAGCAGATCAGCTCCTACCATCGCCGTCCACGCCGGGATCCTCACGCTGTCACCTGCCAAAAGTGTGTGAACGAGTGCTTGAGTGAGTGTGAGGAGCTGTTGAACAAATACGCCAAGCTTGCCTACCCCTGTGGTTACAGTGAAAGAGCGGGGAAAGGGGAGGACAGGCAGGGTCATCCTGGTGAAGGAGGTGAGGACGAAGTGGATGAGGACGAAGATGAGGGTGTTAAACGCAAGCTGTCTTACACGCCGCAGCTGATCAAAGCTAAATCTGCCAAATGTTTTGACAAGCGCCTGAAGACCCTGCAAGAGCTATGTGACGAGACCTTCTATGAGGCCACTGTGGAGCTCCTGAAGGAGACGGAAAGGAGTTTCCGGGGGGACCTGTGTTACCTGTACACACGCCGCCTGGACAAGGCACTACGGAGGAAACAGAAAGTCACCACCTTTTTGTTTGAGGAGGACCTCAGTGATGATGATGAGGATGAAGTGGGAACACTAAGACCATTCTGTGCTGTGAACCATGCTGTAGATAATTATGTACTCTTAAATCCCCCTCCTATTCTTCTAGGACCAGACCTTCATGAACTAGATGCACTGGAACCTCCAGAGCAGCTAGACCCAGCTTCTGAGAACAGTGTTACTCAAGAGAGTGAGCTGGGACTTGGGGAGAGTCACCTGGAGTCCTCCCCTTCAGACCAGACTATTGAAACCCAGGAGAGCTCTGAGGAGACCAAAGGAAGCTTTAGCAGTGATAAGAGTGGAGCGGGTCAAGCAGAGAAACAGCAGAGTCTGGTTAGTATGAAGTCAGAAGCACCCGATCCAGATTCTGACTTGGCCCTTGACCCTGACAATAACCTGGAGAGAGAGAGTAGTAGTGAAGAGATGGAGACAACAGCAGGTGAGGATGGGGGAGACCAGACACCCGTGTCTTTGTTGGAAGTGATGCCTGAGCTTGAGGCCAGCAGGGAAGAGGAGTGTGAGGGAGTAAATGAGTCTGAGTTGCTGGTTCCGATAGACACAGCATGCTGCATGGCCCAGGAGGGTTTCCTTTATGAGCCTTCTGCCCCAGAGGTGGTGCCTCGTCTCTGCCAAAACTCCCACCTGCAGCCCTCTCAAACCCTCGTAGTCAACCAGGAGCCCCAGGCCCTTCTTCCACTCCAGGATGACTACACAGTCGGTTCTCCATGCACAGAAAGCCCCGCAACTGGGCTGGAGCTGCCAAGTGGCTTTCTTGGAGATGCAGTTTCCCGCACCTCAGCAGAGGACGGGTCAGATTGCACCATGAGTGCTTCCACGGGGTCCGATCAGACCGCATCGCCGCTCGGCTATGGGGCGGTGGTGACCCTGCGTCAGAGGAAGAAAGCTGGCCAAGGAGCCTTGAAGTTTGTGCGTCAGTACCCCTTTGCCATGCAAGCCCTGTGGTGTCTGCTGAGCGGCAGAACCCTGGTGGTGCTCGGGGCAGACGAGGGGAGAGTCCGCCGGTTGGTGGCGGCTCTGGCGCTCTTTGTACCGGCTCCTGGGAAATGTGGAGAGAGGGTTCAAGCTTGGCTGTCATGTCCCTTCACCCTCACTGACCTGCAGAGGTGGAAACTCATTGGATTGCAGAGGTATGAATGGAGTGTAGAAACTCCCACTCATGTCAGCGTTTCAGGCATTTACACAGAGACCTTCATACTTACTAAGCTCAGAGGAACAGGTAATACTAGAAAAAGCAAAGTAAAGGCAGATGACATTAAACATTAAGCTTGCTTTTCACAGAACTTTAGCGAGTCTCCATCAATGTGAAGTTTGAAGGTGACAGTTTATTCTACATTTTCTAGTTTGTAGCACACCGTACTCTGCTCTTACTCATCTGATCTGATTCACTCTTTGATGACTCACACAGCCAAGTATACAGCTAGTCAACCTTGAGCTGCACATCTGTCCCTGAACTTTCTTATGACAACGTGGGCTGCAAATTCCCCAAAGTATTGAAATATTTTAGAGACACTGATACAAGATGAGAGGGTCCACGGGGACTGAGTGTACTTGTTATATTGATTCAGTAGATGGTAAACAACAAGTAGTATATTCAGCTGTTCTGCTGAACTGCATCAGATACCTTAACATTACAGAAAAATTGTTCACAAGTGGGTACAAGTACCAAAATTGGTACGTAAGCGCTTTTATGATTACGTTTGTTGATAAAGCCTGAAAACTGAAAATGGTAGCAATTTTCAGTGCGGATGTCAACAAAGGCAAGAAAATACACCTTTTCTTTCAGATGACGTAAACGAGACTTGCCTCTTTGAATAATCTTTGCGTGGAATCACACGTCATCAATTATCCATTTAGAAGTCTACTTCAGAAGTCTGAAATGACTCAGAAATTCTCTCCTGTGGCCTCCAAAAAGTGACTGTCGATGCAGCTTGAACTGTTGAAGCGGAAAAATAAAAAGTTATAAAAAATTAGTCTATTTACCGTGAAGTAAACAAGGAGAGGGGAGAACACTGACTGACTTTGGACGTGCTCATCAGGTGAACAGGTGATTCTAAATTGGCTGTTGATATGACCATACATGGTTATCTCTCTGTGTTAGCCTGTTTAGGGGGGAAAAGGCAGTTAAAAATAGTGATGACAGGGTCTGCCAGCATGAGACAGCTGAACAGATGGTAAAGGAGTCTTCATGCATCCAATACATGAAATTCAGTGAATCGCACACGAATAAATTGCCACTGGATGAATGTTAAATGTCCAAACCCAGTTGTATGTGTCATAGAGCTATGAAAGGGATAAAAATGTGATCCCCCGACCTGCACAGCACCGTGCAGCTGCAGCTGTCGTCGGTCTATTGGAGTAACATTTAATTTTCCTTGAAACAGAGAAGCTCTGAAGATGTTTGTAAGCTGTAAACTTGACTTCCTTATACTCAAAAGCATGTAAATCAAAAGTGAAACCTTCTAAATTTATCCGGAGGTTGACACTCCAAAGATGGAAGTAATGGCCAAATTATGTAACTTTGACAATTCAAGTGGCTAATGGGATTTTTCAAATTAATGGCTCCAGAGAGTCATTAATTTGGTGCTTGAATCCACTTTTAAAACATTGGTTCAGTTGTGTGCTGCACCATACATGAGATGTGCTTTTTTGGCACGTCAGATTCTTCCTATTAGTGTTTTTGTTTTCCCAAAGAGGAACCTTTACAAATTAAGTTGAACGAATATGTGCCCATGCTACAGTATTGTTGGGCCTGTGATATTTTTTTAGTTTGTTGTTAGGTGGTTGCCAGGCAACATAATATAGCCTGCACAATTCAAGTTTTGTGGATGTAAATCAGGTGTTATTGTCATGAAATTAAAATGACCTTGTGTTTTTACAGGGTGCATAAATACTACAAATGGGTCATTTATCCAGTTGCTAGGCAATGTGATGACATCATAATATCTGATATTGGGGCCTAAAATGTACCTGTGTGGCAAGTTTGGTTGCTGAACCCCTGATCGTGTAGGAGGAGGTTTCCTTTATAATAAGACTCTCGTGCACTGAGCGGCATTCACAGTTGCTCAGTTGAGTTTGAAAGAGAAAGCTTTCTCTCCTATGCGCTAACCAATACTGGTGTCTCCCTCTCTGTTCCCCACAGAGTGGCGTCCCCCCTGGGCTCCAGCATGCTTTACTCGCTCTCCCGCTACAGTCGCTACATCTCCATCCTGGATGCCGACCAGAAGACCTTGCGCTGTCCGCCGTATCGCGGCCAACTGCTCACAAACATATCCGACCACCGCACCTACATCCGCCGCGGCTCCACTTACTTCCTCCACTTACAGAGCACACTCTGTCACCTGGCGGCCAAGGCCTTCTTGTTCACTTTCACCCATCACCTCCACCTGCCCGTCAGCACCACCGAGGGGCCCGAGGTCGTGGAGAGCCGACGCCGTTGCTTCCTGCAGGAGCAGCTGGGGCTGGGCGGGGAGGACAGCCAGATACTGCTCTACCTCAGCCAGCTCATCACTCAGCAGTACCTAGAGCCTGCCGGCAGCAGTGCAGCAGCACCTTCTTTTAGTTTTAACTACACCACCAGCGTTTTATATAAGATCTAATACTATATAGGGAGGAGGATTGTTACATTTTTTGCAGAATTCATCTGTGATATTTCACTTTTTAATGGACCAAATGTGATCTTAATAAGGTCTAAGGTCAGTTTAGTTTCAGGACAAACTCGCTGCACTGGTTATTGTTTTATCTGTGCTTAATCTCTCTCTCTGCCTTGCTGTCTTTCTCCTTTGGCTGCAGGGAAAAGGATACAGAGTGAGTTGTGAATGTGCATCAGTGGTTCACTTGTGAGCATATTGACACAGCCACAGATAACAGAGCAGATGAAGGCCGGCTGTACTCGGCGCTTTTTGACTCAGTTATGTGGTTTTGGAGGTCTGTCCCAGCTTTTCTGAACACAAACACGCACACACACACACACACACACACACACACACACACACCTGTTAAAGCTTACAGAACTCAGTCTAACATGCCTGTTTGTGTGTGCTCAGCCAGCAGCTTGCAAACAGGTTCGGTCCCAGCTAAGTGTCAACACCTACCAGTCACGGAGCAGTTTGTCAGCTTTGACTTCATTCACGCTATACGTAAACATGTTTTTCAGGCTTATGGGAACAAACTCACATATGCTGACATTTTCTGCCCATCGAGGACAGACGTCCACTTACGACACCTAATTAGCACCACGGAGGCTTATTACAGCTAGATTTATGACATTCCTATCTCTTTGAAAATCACCACAGAACTTTCAAAGGTCAGAACCCTTTAATTTTACCGTTTCACTCACCCACTCTTTTTTTTTTCTCTCTCTCTCTCTCTGTTGAGAATGAATTTTATCACACATTCCTGCACTAACGGATGAATGTCCTCCCGCTGTTGGATTTTGACTGAGTAGATTTAACCTGTGAGAGCACTGAGAAAACATTTCCCAAGGGCTGCTGCTGGGTTGTCATGCATGAGGAAGTCAATAACATCCAGTCAGCTCCATGTGATAAGTTGCATGTCCAGAGATGTACTGTCATTGCACACCTATTTACCCGTGTATAGGGCCAGAAGCTGCCAAAACCTGTTGATACTCACTCCTGCTGAGCATTTTCACTATTATTACTCACACAGTCAGGAAGATTTTATAGCCTCTTAACCTAAATGTAATGGATTTCACTGTTGTCTTAAAATTGTGTGAGGTTGTTGTGGTGTCGGGGTGTCTTGTGCCAGGGTGATCACTATACTGATAATCTTTCACTTTCGTTGTATTTAAATGAAGCGACTTGGACCAGATGCTGAACAGTTTGAGGACGTGTTTTGTTTTGTATAGTTTTTTTTATTATGAGAGGAAATTATTTGTTGTGGCATCAAATGTTTGATTTCGGACAGTTGCCTCTCCTTTATTTAACAAACCTTTGCTGGAGATGTGCTGTGAACAAATCTCTGTGTATTTATTGTTCTTTTGATCATGACCATTGTGATTTGTGCACATAGAATTTGTGTTTGGACAAACTGAAGAAGTAAGACATTTTAAAGTGGCCCTATTATTATTATATTTACTTACAGCTCCATATTTTCGTTGTTGGGCTCTAGTAAAGTAGCTTTGCGTGATTCACGGTACACAATAATCGATGTCTATCTTCATTTATGTTGGGCCTTGATGCAGCCCCTTAATTCATCTACTCTCTGAAACAGGCCCTCCCTTTCAGCCACTCTTCTTCTGATTGGCTGCCCTTCACCTGGCTTCCACAACAGAATCTGGTGCAGATTCTGTGGCAGATTTCTGCTCACCTCTGTGAAGGTTCAAACTAAACCTATTAAAAGATACTTTTAACATTCTTGACGGGAAATGGCAACTTCCCAGAGCTTGCATTCGATCCAGAATATTAGAGTAGACAACATAAACCTCTGCAGTGACAAAGATTTACAGAAAATGTTAAACTTGTCATCTGCTTAACATTGGATAAAGCATTGCATATTTATGTCGGTGTCTGTATACAGTAGGTCCCTCTTGGAATAGATGAGGAAATTGACCGAAATCCACGTTAAGGTGGGAAAAATCAAAAATACCAAAGGTACGTGACCAGTAAAATGTTCTGACAGTATTGTAACAGTACAACTGCTTTTATACTTTATAAACAAAGCTTGCAAGCATTAATATATTTAAAAGAGCAGCTTAGCGACAGTTAAATGTTACCTTCACTGAAACTGTAGCCGGGAGCCGTTCAGTCTGATTACTAACTTGCAGCTTCCTCACAACCTGTGTTTGTAACTCCTCGACCTTGGCTCGTCTTTTAGCGATGGCCATGTTTAATATGTGCATCCACCATAATATGTAGATTACAGAATTTTTTTTAAAGCATAATAGGTCCACTTTAACTATTGAAGTCATGTCGGCCAGTGAAACCGCAATGAAGAAGCGTCCTCGACAGCGTCTATAAATTTTATTGTTCCTAGTTCTGTGGCGACAGTGATGGCGCTGTCATGGTAACTGTACTTGTGACTGCATGGTTTTATTGTGAAAGGTCAAACAACAAAGGATCAAGTCTGCTGTCTTTCTTGCTACAATCAAGGCTTTTAAACTATTGACAGCAGTCTCACACTTTTTAAAATCCCATTGAGTGTATTATTTCAGTTCAGTGCAGTTCGGGCTTTGTGATGATTATTCTTCCGCTGCATGTGATGTCTGCTAAAGTGCTTGAATACCACTTTTTTTTCCTGCTCAGATGTTACAGGATTTTTTTTTTTTTTTTTAGCTAATGTCCCCCTAATGCAACAAGCTGAATGTAATCTGAATAAGCCATACCACAGTGTGCTTAACATGTTGTCACTCAGTGTCCTTATGTTGCCATATCATGTCTACTTTTTGGCTCTCGTCATCAGGCGGTGCTGCACTCACTTCCGCTCTATACGGCGGCGTGTTTGCAAGTGATTTGAATAAAGCACGTTGTGAATGTCTTGATGTTTTTATGCCATGCTGACAGTATTCATTTATTAAATTATTTTTACTTGTGATCACGTTGATGCTGATTCTTACTGAGAAACCGCAAGAACACACCAGTACAACCTGCAGTACAAATCATCCTTAAACATGACACAGACCAGCAGACTTGTGTCTGTGTGAGTGGCTTTAGTGATGGCTGAAGTGTTAACGTTTGAGGTGTCATGAATAATAAATGCTCATCTGTCTAAATCTAATTGCAATGCTGGAGCAGCAGAAGGAAAAGGTGGCTGAGCATGAAAAAGTGCCAGTGAGGGAATGTTGTAAAAAAAGAAAAAAGTGCAGAGATACAGAAATGATCCCTTTTAATTGCTCTTGCTCTGCAGGAACTGAATGTGTGGGCAGGTCAGCGTGTAACTTGTGATATTTGCTTAAGTCTTTAATGATTAAAGCTGAACTGGATTGTCCCACATTTGTAGGAGACATGCATCAACGCTTTTAGTGGCGGTTATTTAGCATCAAGTGTTCCACTGTGTGTTTTTCTATCCAGGTATGTATTTACTGCATTTGGCAGTCTGGGATCATTGTCATGCTGAGAAATGAAGCCATCACCAATCATGTGATGTAGCATACCTCAGCCTTTTCTCACTGTTTCCCTTCCTGAAGAATGCCTTTTTGAAAGCCACCCTGCCACTGAGACCATTTCTCATGAGGCTTCAGTGAACATTAGACGGATCAGCATGCATCTCTCAGGTCCTGTGTCAGGACTTTGCTGGATTTTTTCTTGTTTTTTTAAGACATGACTTTCAGATACTGTTCATCTTCAGCAGATAGTTTTTTAGGCCTGCAACCATCTCCTTTGTCCTCCACTTGTCCAGTTTCCTCTTATTAATTATTTAAGAACACATTGCACACCATGCTGATATGGAATGGAAAGCAATTTTAAAACTGTGGAAATCCGACAGACCTCCTCAATTTAAAATGTGGCTAACTGAACTTACAGAGATACTTCACACATATTTTGGGCTCCACTAATAAATTCTGTAATGTTTGGCAGCAATTTATGGATCATCTCAACAGTGGCGGTTCCTGATATGGGCGACATGGGCAGCCGCGCAGGGCGGCTTCTCATCTAGGGCGGCATGGCCACTGCCCCTCCCCCCAACGCATAGCGATCGCCGCCGCAGCGACTACCGCACTACTCCATTTGTGGGGTAATGGGCGCCCTCTGCCTGCTGTGTGGTGCATGTAGCTTTGTGCCATGGGTCCGACAGGTTGTAACAGAAGGAAAGGGGCAGGCGGGGGATTCTCTCGTCTCGGTTGCTGAGCCTAAAATGAATTTCTGCATCTAATAAAATTAAATGCACTAATAAAATTAGATGCACACAACTGATAGAACACAAAGCACATTTCATTTATAACACTGTAAATATGGTCATTAATTCACAGTATTTGTGTGAACCTGAATCCTGATGAAAAAAATAACAAATACAAATCTAGACGGTTCGGACAAATGTTGGTGGATGGCGCGGTGATGCCAGATTGGGCAGCTTGTGAATACATTGGGCTGGAATATTATATAGATATATCTATATAATTATAAATTACTGCGTCTCAATAAATATATAAGGCTGATCCTAATGCACACCTGGCTTCTTAGTATGCTGCCCAAGTCTCTTTAGGCAGGCATCACCATCATATAGTACAAATAGAAATGTGAGTAGTGTAATGAGTGACTGGTTATGTAGTTAACTGTCCTGACATGTTAGTGCTTTTTGTTTTGTTTTTGTTTGTTTTTTTGTATGCATGTTTGTTTTGTTGGTTTGTTTTATTGAAGGTCAAATAAGTTGATTTAGTATGTGCGTTCTTTGTATGTATCTTTTTTGTCTTTTGGAAAATTGTTTATATATATATATATATATATATATATATATATATATATAAAACAACAACAAAAAAAACAACTATATGGCAGTCCTAACCAACAGTCATAAAACAGTTTCTAGGTGGATTTTTTTTAAAAGCAGCAGTTACCACAACAACAGGAATCTATCATCTAATGGGCTCGACACACTGGGAGCGACGTTTCCTATGGAGCTTGTGCGATGAGGCCACAATCGCTTGCCCTCCTCCAGCTAAGCGATTGACGACTAGGTCCCTTTGCTTTCATCAATGGTCAGAGAGTTACACCATAATACAATGGTGCTACACAAACAAATGTTTCAATATAACAATATACTCAGGTTTGGCTACTGCAGTTCTTTATTTAGTTAGCAACTTTATAAGAAGTGAAAGAAATAAGAAGAAAAGAAGGGAGAAAAGGGAATTATTATTATTATTTTTACTTTATTTTCTTTTTAAATGTATTAATCTCAGGTCACTAAATCTTGTTCTGTGTTCTATGTTCCAACTCAAGAATAGCATTTCTCTTTTATTTGTTAATACAAGGGGCCTAAGAGACTCAACAAAAAGGAAAAGCATTTTTTTATTCTGTAAGGGGAAAAAAAGCCCATTTTATTTAAGAAACGCACTCTAAGAATGAAGATGTTGTATTTTGGTCTCAGCAATGGGGAGATAAGGCTTATTTCAGTCATGGCTCTTCAAGGTCAGCAGGGGTTGCCATTCTCCTCAAAGGTTTTCAGGGACGCATTGAACTAAATATGGCAGACGAACACGGTCACTGGTTGATTCTTATCATAAGCATTGACAATCTGAAATTTATCCTAGTTAACATATACGGCTACAATAACATCAAAGAAATGAAAGATTGTTAGATCAGATAACTTCACTTTTAGAACAGCTTAATTTATCACACTTAACTGACAATTTAATAATAGGTGGTGATCTCAACTTGGTCCAAGACTAATTAACTAATGCGTGGAGCCATTTTCACCCAACATGTTCTCAGTACTCTTGGTTCAGCTAAAGTTATAATCTAAAATCCAGCATTGACCATTGGCTAATCTCAACCCATCTGCTGAGTTACAAAGTAAGTTCTAGTATTTCAGCAGCTCCGCTAACAGACCACACTTGTGTCATTTTCTTAGATATTAATTCTAAAGCAAGAAGTACTTACTCAAACAAATACTGGAAATTCAATTCAAGTCTGCTAATTAATGATGAATATTGCCATAATATTAGATCTCTAATTGAAGAAATTAACTCCTCTGAAGAGCTCACATCTCCAGTTAAGCAATGGGAATTCCTCAAATATAAAATATAGTATTTCCTTTAGTAAACGACTTAAAACTGATTTTGAAAGAACTGAATTAGACATTATAATGCAGCCGAACACATACTGTAATAAACCAGTCTTGGAGGAAGATGACAAACAAAAAATACTGAACTTACAGTCAAGCTTAGATA
>JAVDPK010002840.1:544582-565159 GCA_034780415.1 Cichlasoma orientale
ACGAGAGTATCTGGCCCTCACAGCGTCTGGCGAGATAAATTCCGGCCCTCGGACAGATGTAGTTGACGACCCCTGCCATAGACTGTATGTAAAAGATTGACAAGCCACCATGAAGTCACTTGCTGGTTTCTGGGCTCTGAATTTTGAAGCCTACACGTTGGGGTTTTGGGGAAAAGCAAAATGTTTTATTATCTGTTTACATGCTTGTGTGTGTGTGTGTGTGTGTGTATGTGTGTGCACTCAGGAATGGGAGGACACTATGTGCTTGATGAGTATGGTGACAGAGATGTTAACTTCTCAGTCATTTATACATCAACTACCAGTGGCAAGGTGAGACTTTTGTGCATTAAACAGTTAACACTGCCACTGTAAAAGTGAACAGCTTTTTACATTTTACCTCTCGCTCTATCTCTTCAGTATGAAACTCTGCTAGTGTTCGATACATCACTGAATGCAACCGTCGAGACTAAAGAAAACCCCGCTCTATATTGGGCAGGAAATAAGCTGCCTCCCGACGAGCCAAAAACTCCTGACGGTGACACACGTTAAAATTTAGGCAGAATTATTTATAGAATGATTTCATGTTTTTTTTTTAAAATTCAAGGTAAATCTCTAAATCAATTTCTCCAATTCCTTTGCATGTGTGTTTTCAGAGTTTAATATGCAGGACATCATTGTGATTGTTCTGAGTCTCAGCGTTGTGGTGGTGACAGTAGTCGCTTTCATCTTCTACAGGTAACCTGCAGATATGTTTACCAGCTGTCGTAGAAGAGCCACCTGTAGCATTTTAGCACACGTGTGCATCTCTGGAGCTGATCTGACAAAATCAGGCAGCATTTGCAGCATTTGGCAGCAAAATATTATTTTATCTGCAGCTCGGGACACTGATGGAGAAGATGCAGTGTTTTAAAGAATTGTTAAATGATTGGTACTGATCATGTGCTGCATGCTTTTCTGTGTGGCTCCTGATAGGCAGAACAGGAAAGAACGCTTTCTGCAGAGGAAATGGTCTCACATCGAACCTCACCTGATTGGCCCTCTGGATGAGAAGGAGGTGTCTCTGAAGGTGAATCACCTTATCAGTAAAGACCAGATTTTATTTCCTGACAGCTGATAAAGAAGGAGCTCTATGTCACAAGACATAATAACGCCATTTTTTGGATACACTTTAAATAAGACCACATGAAAATGTCAGTGTGTGGCAGTTAAAGTTCAATAAAAACCGCAAACAAAGGCCAAAAATCATGCAATCCCAGGGCGTCAGCAGCTTTGCAGCCCACCTTTAACCCAGCCACACCTGAGGTGAAGGTGAATGTTGTTATGGATGCCTGCTCTATTTTGGACTTGTTCCGTCTTTGCTCGGGGGTTCTTGTGCCAGGACAGGGCCATACTCCTGCAGAAATGTTACTGGAAATGAAAATAACTGTCTTCTCTTAACATTTAAAGACTTTTTGATTAAAGTGGTCCTTCTTAAAATGTATCTAAAATTCAGTGTTTTACCATCAAAAGACCTCCAGGTCTGCAGCAGTTCAGGATAAAAACCATCAGATTAATGTGTGTGTGCGTGTTTATGAAATAGATCGATGAAGATAAGAGAAAGGACAGTACGTACTTCAGACAGCGAGGGCGCTACGACAAGAAGGTATCAGCAAAACCCCAAAAAATTTACATCTGTTTGGAAAGAAATTAAAAAGGAAGTGACATCAATCCTTTTCAACTCTCTGTGTTCTCCAGCCTGTAATCTTGAAAGAGCTGAAACACACAGATGGAGATTTCACTGAGGAGCAGCGGATTGAGCTCAACACTGTAAGATACCTCCGTGTTTTATCTCTGAGGTTATTAAAAGGATCTACATGTAAAGATGATCAACTCTTCCTGCCACTGCCTTCATGTTCCAGCTTCTGCGCATTGACTACTACAACCTGACCAAGTTTTATGGCACGGTTAAGTTTGAGTATGGTGTGTACGGGGTGTTTGAGCTGTGCCAGAGAGGCTCCCTCAGGGTAAGATACTGTTTTCCTCTTTACCTTCATATCAGGTGCTGTGCAGTGAGTTCTGCTTGTCAATAATTATATATTATCTTTTAATTCTTGTTTTTTTAAGACTGTACAACAATTAAAATATACCTTTTGGTACAGAAATATACTCACTAGCCACCTTATTAGGTACACCTTCTAGTGCTGGACCTTTTTTTTTTGCCTTCAGAACTGTTTTAAGTCTTCATGGCACAGATTCAACAAGGTGCTGGAAACTTTCCTCTAAGATTTAACATGACAGCATCACACATCTTCTGTTCCACCACATCCCAAAGGTGCTCTGTTGGATTGAGATCTGGTGACTGTGGAGGCCTTTTGAGTGCAGTAAACTCAGTGTCATGTTCAAGAAACCAGTTTGAGCTTTGTGATGTGGTGGGTTATCCTGCTGGAAGCAGCCATCAGAAGATGGATGCACTGTGGTCATAAAGGGATGGAGATAGTCTGTAACAATACTCAGGTTGGCTTTTTAAATGATGCTCAGTTGGTTCTAAGGGGCCCAAAGTGTGCCAATAAAATATCCCCCCACACCGTCACACCACCAGCAGCCTGAACCACTGGTAGAAGGCAGGATGGCTCCATGGTTTCATTTTTATGGTGGCATTATTTAATAATATAATCCGCACTGACTGTAATGCAACCCCCCCCCCCCCCAAAAAAAACCAAAAAAAAACAAAAAAAACAAACAACTCTACTGTGTTCAAAGACAGCTGTTTGAAGGCCACATGCACACACAGCAAAGACCGTTTTTGGTGCAATGCTGCTTTGACTTTTCTTCATGTGGCAGAGCTCAGTGGCCTCCTTTGTGTGTCACGATGATTTTACTGTTCACTTGTTGATAAATCATTGATGCACACTGTTTAAAGAACACTTACAGTGTGTGTATGAATACGTGCAATCTCAGACTCACACTTCCATTATCTGACTATCTGAGTTATAAAAATGATAAAATATGGACTTCCTCATCTGCTTTCTTTCCCCCCCAGTACATTCTCAATGACAGGATCTCTTACCCGGATGAAACCTTCATGGATATGGGGTTTAAAATCTCAGTCATGTACGACATAGCAAAGGTATTGTTTCTTTGAGTTACCTTTGTGAGTATGTAACTTATTTATGTGCTTTTTATTCATTTAGCTGTTTTCTATTTGGTAATTGACTCGTCTGTCTTCAATAGGGCATGTCGTATCTCCACTCCAGTAACATTGCAGTCCACGGCCGCCTCAAGTCCTCCAACTGCGTGGTCGACAACCGTATGGTGGTTAAGATCACTGACTTTGGCTGCAACAACATCCTGAAACCAGGAAGAGGTGGGCTTTTTTAAATTATCACTGTGGCTGAGTATTGATCTAAACTCTGAGACCATCCTCTTCTTCTCTAAGCTCTTGGGTAAGGTGGGTCTATGAGTTGAATGTTTGGACCTGTTGAGTGAGTTTGAGACCTTTGGGGTGTATGTCTGGATTTTTAATCTTTTCATCCTGTCCTCACTGGATAAGCAAGAGAAGTTTAATTCAGTAATTTGTGGACTGAGTGAGTGAAACTTGGTTCAGTGTATTATATGATTGGGTCATAGGACCTCCCACCATCATTTAGGACCTCCCTCCCTAGTGACGGTTCATTTTCTTGTGTCAGTGGCTCTCTGATGGCTGTTGTTGCCTTTCTCATTTTAGTTTATCTGTTGGTTGAGAAAGAACCAGTTTTGGATGACTTGTTTGTGGTGAGGGCAGCACGGCGGTGCAGTGGTTCCTTCCCTCTGGCTGTGTGAGAGTCCTCCAGGTACTCTGGCTTCCTCAAATGCTAATCTTGTCCTCATAAAGCACACAGGATTTATGTTAATCAAACATAAACATTAGGTTAACTGAAGCAACCATAACCTGTTTGGCTTCTGACATTTCCTTATTGGCACTTTGATGTATGACAAAATCAGGATAAGTCTTTCTTGGCCATCTTTCTTTGGCTTCTGGAGTCAGTGTAGACTGAGGGGAAAAAGATTTTGATGACTTAACTCGAGGGTGGGAAGTGGGGAAAACACTCAGCAATATACAACACACATACAGCTATTAAAACCCCCCAAAAACATATGTAAAAGTAATATGAAAGTAATTTCAGGAGTCAAATGTGCTAATTATGAAATTAGAATATAGGAATATGAATGAAAAGAAAGAGCAATAACAGGAAGTGTGAGGAAGTCATTCGGTTGGTTTCTACATGAAAAAAATCTGTGCCAGATTGTCTCGGTGGACTTGGGTCCAGCCTCAGTTGTCCTATAGGGGGACCCATATTACTGGGGGTTGTCAACAACCTGGCTGCTTTCATACTCTAGCCCTGTGCTACTGTTGTAGAACCTCCAGAGACAATAATCAAGGAAATACAGAGAAGAAAGTTCATTTCTGGCTCAGGAAATTGGGAAGAAGAAGCTGCTTGAAGAAGTAATGAGTGAGCTTCTCGGTCTTTTGCTGTTAGAGACTCACTCTCCAGGTGACCAACCAATCTTGTTGCTTGACTTTCCATCATTGTCCATTGCAGTGGAGGAGCAGGATGAGGAAGAAGGATTGATATTACCTTTTCGAACCCCCTGAAATGTGAATAGTCAAAGGTGTTAAGGAAGGCTCTTTATGCTATGAAAGTTGTCAACAGAACATCACTGCCTGGTGTCCAGGAGTTGAGGTGGTTTGGCGTGCTGGCACCGGGATGGTCTCCTAGGGGCAGCTTGAGCTCCCCACACAATCCTCCCATAGAGAAGCAGTGTGGCTGCAAACAGACACGTAGCACATATAGATCCAACAACAGGAACTCATTGTTTTCTCTTTCAGGCTGAGGAAACATTGCAGCACCTTTGGTTTAACTGTCCGAGACTAGCTAGGCAGCAGTGGCTCACTGATTTAGGGGTAATTTTAGAGGACGACCTTCTCAGTTTTGGTCTAAAGTACTCTGCAGGGCAGTGTATAAAGGCTTGTCTGATTGACTTTCTCATAGGTCAGGCTAAGATGAGCATTTGTTTCTAGGTGAAACATTGAACCAATAAAGGGGGTGTTAAGGGTCAAAGGTCTCCTCTCTTCTCTTCTCAGATGTGTGGACCGCCCCAGAGCATCTTCGTAAAGGTGGGGTGTCTCAGAAAGGGGACGTCTACAGCTATGCGATCATTGCCCATGAGATTGTTATGAGACAAGCTCCGTTCTACACACAGTGCTGCTCTGATGTTATAGGTAGGCCACCGTTATACTGCCATAAACAGAACTAAACAAACGTGTCTGTCTTTTTTTTGTTTTTTACATTTTCTTTGATTTAAAGAAGATTTTACACATTTCAGTTTGGAAGATGTTAAATACTACTGCTTGTCTTCAGACACTGAGTGTCACCAAGACAAGACACAAAATTCGGCAGCACACTTGTGAGACGCAGGGATCACAAAGTAACTCTTATCCCATACTTACCTTACATGCCTTCTTTAACTGATTGTTGTGCAATCCCTCAGAGAAGATCTACAGGGTGCATAATCCTGATGGACACAACTTCTTCAGGCCTGACCTGAACTTTGAGGGCGCATCAGACCGCGAGATTGAGGTAAAAGAGCCTCCAAAGACTGAGGAGCTGTTACAGCAGCACACAGTGAATGCTTATAGAGTTTATAAAGCTATTTGGATCAATTTGAGTAAATGAAATTTTCCTTTTCTTGTGTGATTGTTTCTAACTCGGTTTGTATACAGCTATACACACTGATAAAGAATTGCTGGGAGGAAGACCCAGAACGGAGGCCAGATTTTAAGAGAATCGAGTTGACACTAGGAAAGATTTTCAGGTACGTCACGATCATGTGCTGAACCTTCTTAGACAGGAGTTATCTCCTGAAATAAGTTCTTCTGTAGTATTCTATAAAATGAAGAGTAGCTCAAGAGCAGATGGAGTAATGTAAAATATTTTTGATCTGATGCAGTAACTTGCACAACCAAGCCACAGAGACGTACATGGACAACCTGATCCGTCGTCTGCAGATGTACTCCAGGACTCTGGAGAAACTAGTGGAGGAGAGAACAGCTTTGTACAAAGCTGAGAGGGACAGAGCAGATCGCCTCAACTTTATGCTTCTTCCTGGGTAAGTTTTTTTTTTTTTTACAGGATCAGCCGGTATCTCACAGACATCAGGAACATCCAGCTCTGTGAGTCGCCTCTTCTTTACAGTGCATTTCACCGATTCAGTGTTACAGGCCACACATCCTGCACAAAGCATCAGCGTTAGCAGCAGAAGGCATCGATTTGTTTTAAAAAAAAACCCTCTAAATAACCACCTGCTTAGCAACAAATGGCAGCCAGATTTACACTGTGGGCCATTTAGCAGCTAAACAGCTTTTAGGAGAGTGAAGTTTAGAATTACATTCCTTAAGATTGCTTGAAGCACACTGCTGAATATTAATGGTATCAAATATGTGCTGATGTGTAAATCAACTCACTAATCACCATCAGTTTTCTGAGTGTTTGGTAATATTGCCCATGGCAAAATGTGTAGAATCACCAGACTTGGACGATGTTCATTCTTTTATTTTGTAGAGGAAAAAAAATGAAGGTAATTTAATTTTCAGTTGGATTGAGATCTAGACTTATGATTGGCTTTCATAAAAAAAGGTTTAGTGCTTGTTGCTCTGTAAGATATTCTCCTGAAAATGCCTTTGCCATCACCAAGGATGCTTTCTATCGATGGGGTGAGAAAAAGTGTTCACCTGTTGATTTTCTGTTGAAGTAATGATTGCTGTCTCCCCTGGGCTTTTTGCCTGGTATGTAACCCCATAATCATGAATGAGTGCAGAATGTGCTTGTTTCATTGGAAAAACACCAGATTAATGTTCCTGCATCTCCTCGGCCAATCCAGATTCCTGATTCATCACTAAACACCAGCTTCTCTTTAGCTCACTGGAAACTTGTTTAGGCGTTGGTGCTGGTTTTCTTTTGGCTTCTCTTTATCTTCTTTCAGCTGTTTCCTTTAGGGGGCGCCACTGCAGATCATCTGCCTCCATCTCAGCCTATCCCAGCATCCTCCTCTGTCACACCAACCATGCATGTCCTCCTTCACTAAAACCATGGATCTTCTATGTAGTCTTCCTCTTTTCCTCCTGCCTGGCAACTCCATAGTCACCATCATTTGTCCAGTATATCCACTCTCCCTCCTCTGCATATGCCTGAACCATCTCAGTCTTGCCTCTCTAACTCTGGCTTCTTTTTTTTATGTAAACCCCACTTCATTCAGCCCATTTCTTACAGTTCTGTCACACTGACTCCTGTTTTTTGTCCATTTATTTTTCATTGGGTTGTTTTGTTTTTTGTGGATTTTCTATTTTAAGGGAACATTGTTTGAGTTTTCTATCTCATGAAACCAGAGCAGTCAGTGTCTTTGTATCTGCTCTATGTAGAGGGCTCAGAAACCTCCCGCAGGTCTTGATGCTGTATTTGCATGTGTGTTTCCATGTTATAGTCACGTAGTATTAATATCACTGACAGTAATCACATTTTCCACTCTCTGCGTCTCCACAGCCCAGTTGTGCGCTCCCTGAAGGAGACGGGCAAGGTGGAGCCAGAGCTGTTTGAAGAGGTCACCATCTATTTCAGCGACATTGTGGGATTCACCACCCTCTGCTACTACAGCACCCCTATGGAGGTGGTCGACATGCTCAATGAAATCTACAAGAACTTTGACAGCATTCTTGATCACCATGATGTCTACAAGGTAGTTTGGTGGGACAGCAGAAATCCAGGCTTCTGCCATTTATAATTCAAAGAGATCACAGAGCAGCACTGAAAAAATGCTCAATTAAATATGTATCTTGTTGATGAAAATAAGGATTTTATAAATAAAGTTACATTTTCATTGTCTTGTAGGTCGAGACAATCGGGGATGCTTACATGGTGGCATCAGGTTTGCCCAAACGCAACGGCAACAGGCATGCAGTGGACATCGCCCACATGGCCCTGGACATCCTGTCATTTGTGGGGACGTTTGAGCTGCAGCACCTGCCTGGGATTCCTCTGTGGATCCGTATTGGTGTACATTCAGGTACCAGACATTCATAATGATTTTATCATATCACAACCCAAATCCTTCATTCAAGAAATGCAATTTATTTCCTATTTCTCCACAAAATGTGATTTCTGTGATCCTACTACATATCATATAGTGCATTCTGTTTAGATATTACATGGGTAGGCGCAAACTCAGTTTTCCTTTGTCTGCCACATAGTTGCTGACATCTAGTGGTTAAATATGTGTGTGTAACTGTGAGCAATAAGACACTGCCAAAAGACCATGAATGTGTCTTGCATAACAAACAAATATGTAATCAAAAAAAAGTGTTACAAGAACTTGGAGATTTTTTAAAACTGAACACGCTAATGAAAAATATAAAAAATAAACATGAATTTATTGCTTTTGTGCAATTTTGTCCAGGACCCTGTGCAGCAGGAGTGGTGGGGAACAAGATGCCTCGCTACTGTCTCTTTGGAGACACAGTCAACACGGCTTCACGCATGGAGTCCACAAGCCTGCGTAAGACACACACACACTTACATTTTAACACAGCAGATTAGGTGCAGCTCCTGATTGAATTGACACAGAGGGAGGCCAGGTCATGCTTTGAGTCTGATGGCTGCAGTTTCACATCGTCTTTCCAGCCCTGAGAATTCATGTGAGCCAGTCCACCATCAACATCCTGCAGAGGACCGACTGCAAGTTTGAGTACGAAAACCGAGGGGAGACGTATCTGAAGGTGAGCTGGGTGGTGTTTGGCTTTTTAACTTACTTAAATGTGAAGGCATTTACTTCAAATGTATACTGTACAAAGAGTGGTCACTAGTAAGACTTCCTGTGTGTGTTTGTGCGTGTCTGCATCCATGCCTCACCAACAGGGTAAAGGGAAAATGATGACATACTGGTTAACTGGGGTGACTGGGGGGGTTTACAACCTGCCGACGCCGCCGACAGCGTGAGTAAAATCAAATCTAGATTTACCAAAAAGCACTTTTTACACAAACTGCTGAAGAACTGTGGACTGCAGTATAGAGTGAACACAAAACATAAACATAATTATCATTTATGCATAAATGAATGTATGTAAAATCTCTATATTACTAGATTACCACCTACCTTGAAGTACAACTTTATTTGTTAAGAAATTAATTCATTGTAAAATGTTTAAAAGGCATTAATTATGAATGAGTTATGGACCACTGTTCGGTAATGATAAATACTGATACCACCTCAGTGGATTTTAATTTAAACAATCAAGATGTGATTGAAGTTCAGACTTTTAGCTTTAATTTGAGGGGTTTAACAAAAGTGTTGCATAAATTGTTTATGAATGACAGACGTTTTTAGACACAGTTCCCCATTTTCAGAGGCTCAGAAGTAACTGGACAAGTGACTGATATTTTTTTCACGTACATTATTGTGAATATAAGGATTATTTTTAATACATGGATGAAAATTCTTTGCAGTCACTGATTTCCTGGAATCTTGATCCCATGGACATCATTAAATGCTGTGTTTCCTCCTGAAGATGCTCTGCCAGGTCTTTACTGCAGCCACATTTGTTTGTGGGTCTCTCTGCATTCACTTTTGTCTTCATTAAATGAAAAGCTCCTTTATTGGGCTGAGATCAGGTGACTGACTCGGCCATTGAAGAATATCTAATTTCATTGCCTTGAGAAACTCTTGGATTGCTCCTACAGTTTGATTTGGGTCATTATCCATGTGCACTGTAAAGCACTGTCTGTTTTGCAGCATTTGGCTGAATGTGAGCAGAGAGCACAGCCCTGTACACGTCACAGTTCACCCTGCTGCTTCTATCAGCAGTCACATCATCAATAAACACCAGTGACCCGGTTCCACTGGCAGCTATACATGCCCATGCCGTAACACTGCCTCCACCATGTTTGACAGATGATGTGGTTTGCTTCAGATCATAAACTGTTTCTCTCCACCTCCAAAAAATTTTCTCTTCCCATCATTCTGGTAAAAGTTCATCTTGGTTTCATCTGTCTAGAGAATTTTTTCCAGACCCGTGCACACCCTTTTAGATGTTTTTAAATTTTTTGGCAAAATCTAATCTGGCCTTCTGGTCTTGAGTGAAACTACTGATTTACACCTTATCATAAAATCTCTGTATTTACATTTATGAAGGCATCTTTGGATTGTAGACTTTGCCTGCCTCCTCCACAGTGTTCTGGACTTAGTTAGATGTTGAGAAGTTCTTTTTCTTAACCATGGTAATAATTCCGCACTTCAGTTTTCTTTTGTGGCATCTCAGACTTTTTGTTGTTGCTGAGTGCATTCCTTCTTTTTGAAGTTTTTGCTCTGTCTCTTTGATAGCTTTATTTTGGGGTTTCAGCCTAATGACAGTCTCCTTTACTTGTATCAACAACTCCTTGGACCTCATATTGAGTTCGGGTAAAAAGCTAAACACAAGTTCAGCACCTGGAATCAACTGCAGATCGTTCATCTACTTCATTTGTCAAGAAATAACAAGAGAGCAGAAGTCACCTGGGCACGAAACTGAGTGTCACTTGTCCAATGACTTAATCCTGTGAAAATGGAGGATATAAAAATGGCTGTGGTTCCTAAACAGTTAATGCAACACTTTTGTTAAAACCCTTGAATTAATCCTGAAAGTCTGCACTTAATTGTTGGGGTTCATCTTGATTGTTTGATTTAAAATATGCTGTGGTGGTGTACAGGAGCAAAACTACAAAAAAATGTGTCGCAGTCACTATTTTTTTGTTCCTACTCACACTGAATTTACTTTAATTAAAATTTAGGCTCCCTTGCATCCTGTTTTTTATTTACATTTTATACACCACTCCAGATAATTTTTTGAGAATCAGGCTTGTACCTAATTTTTGGTTTCCACATATAAACCATAATCCAAAACAATCTGTCTCAGGGAGAACTTCCAGCGGCTCCAGCAGGACCTGGCGGAGATGATCGTGTCAAGTTTGGAGAAGCGTGGAGGTGACAGCTACAAAAAGAGGAAGACTCTGTCCACCAAAATCCACCGGCGCGAGACCAACAGGAGTTTGCAGAGCGACAGCCTGCCTGAGTACTTCCACCTAGCTGTCACTGAGAACCCCAGCACCTACCTGTGATCACAGAAGAGCTTTCAGCATAAAACACAGATACTGTACAAGTTTCTCATGTCTGAATCAGCACTGCTGGGTTTCTTGGGACAGCTCTGTTCATTCATAGGTTGGAGCGATGATGTTTATATTTCTCCATAAGAAATCCAGATAATGTGGGGGGACGATACCGAGTGCACTCTTCTTCACTTTGAGCCGTCCTTCTGTTTATGTTTAGATGTCGCCTGGAGGAAGCTCACTGATCGAGAAGCACTTGATAAAAATTATTTACAATGTAAATATCTGTTTCTGCTGCGAAGACAGTGGAACTCTATCCAAACAGGACTCGTCAGGAATATTTCACTCTCTGACGACATCTTCAGAGGATCGGAAAGATTTCTGTGTTGATTTTTTTTTATTTCGTTTTTATCAAAACAGGATTGAAATATGGCGTAAGATTCAAAGCATTACATCTTTTAACAACACTTTGCAGTAAAAACAACAAAATACACACAGTCGCGTGGTATTTTTACACATAAGCAGTGCAGAGAAATAGAACAGCTGCAGAAAACTGCAATGTTATTTAAAAACCATAAAAACATGGCAGAAACAAAGAAATCTCAGTATGCTGAGTACAACGTGCAGAATACATGCAGGGAATATAAGTTTTTAAGGATGCACACTTGTGTTTTCATCTCTTTAGAGAATATTACTTCAACCTGACATTTCATGGAGAATTACCCCAGTGAGTACTCATGAAACTCTTACCCTAACCTGAAGCAAAGTCATCAGTCTAAAGTTTAATGAAGTTGTGAGGATTTGCTTTTTGTCCCCAAAATGGAGGCACGTGACCACAGTGTGACTAAGTAAACAAATGTATGCCCCCACAACATGCTTAAAAAGTAAAACCACACACCCTACATGGTTTTAGTTGTAACTAAAGCAGTGCCACCCAGCTCTGTGGCAGGAAGTGGGATCCTGTGCTCTGCCACTGTGCTGCATGCAGGCGAACCTCCACCTGCCTCTGCTCCAGTGCGCATCGTGAGGTCCCTGCTAGCAGTGCAGTCGTCCGCCCACTTCGAGAGCGTTTGGCTCCCTGGGTGCACGTGAAAGCAGGGTGAAGGGGCCTCTGCCACACTCTGAAATAGCACAGCTCGACCGTTTTTTTCTGAGGGCAGTGGGTGTAATTTGGCAGGTGGTGCAGCGTTCTGAAGAAGTTCCAGTCCTGAAATGCCGCCCTCTGTAACAACAGCAGAAAAACTTTCACACTAAAATATTCCTTACTGTTTTATACATTAAAGACAAATCATGTTTCTTGATTGAGGGTTTATAACATGCATTAAAATGATTATATGAGTGTTCATTATGACAATTAAAGAGGATGGAGCATGCTCATTTCCAGCTTCTTTTTATTCTTGGACTCTGGTAGTGTAGCTTTGCACGACTCACAGTTCAAAATAATCTTCATTTATCTCATCCTGGATCATGGTGCGGCCCCTCAGTTCATCCTCTGTATGAAACAAGTTGTTTTGGCTCCCTTTCTTCTGACTGGCTGCCTCTCATAAACAGAGGGTTTGCACAGAAAGTGGGTGGGACTTCTCACAGTCAGAACTGTGTGCCTGGGATGGCCATCTCTATGATATCATACAGATCCAAGAGTGGAAAGAAGAGGCGCAGTAACCCTGAATCAATGTGGAAGATTATCAAACATACAGAGTCCCTACTTAGTGTGATGCTTGTCAACTTGTGGCAAGACACTTTGGTGGTGCAGTGGTTAGCAACAAGATCCCGGTTCGAACCCCGGTTGGGGCTTTTGTGTGGAGTTTGCATATTATCCCAGTGCCTGTGTGGATTGTCTCTGGTTACTCTGACCTTCTTCCACAGTCCAAAGACACGAATGTTAGGTTAACTGGTGATTCGAAATTGGCCATGGATGTGAAGTTGATCAAGTACATGCAGTGTATAGAATAAAGCAGTGTATAGGTAAAAAGATGGAGCTTTGAGTGTTTGTAAGACTGGAAATGCGCTCTGTGGTTACACTCACTCATTCTTTAGCAGCGATGCATGTTTTTGCATCACTTGTCGACTTAATTTTTTTTATTATGTATTTAAATGTGCATGTACTTTGTTTATGTGCTAGTGAGAAACACTTGTGTTTGATGAGAAGCCTTCATAACTACAGTAAAAAGATCAGCTAAGATTGAAATGTTATCAAACTACAGACTGGTAATAACGTAGGCGTGCAACTAAAATGTTCCCACTGCTGCACTGCATGGTGTGAAAAAACAAGAAAGCAGCTAAGCAAGCAAAGATGCATACCTCCTTTCTACTAATAAGGCTAGTAATGTTTTTACATTCCAGATTTCCTGTGGCAAAAGGTGTGAACAGACAGATTATTCAGTGACGCAAAGGATGTTTAAGAGAATCGAGCTTCTGCTCAACCCTTTTTTTGCATTTCCTCTTAAAATTGAGTTACGACTGGATAGGAGCTGCATTCCAGGAGAATAGAATTATGACTGCAGTCACGTTGGTGTATTTATACAACACAAAAGCCCTTATGTCTGATTTAGGCCTTCATGAGCACACGGGCCATTAAAAGCTGCTGCTGTTGGCTGTCAGACTGTCAGTTTTACTTTCAGGAGTTTTGCTCAGCTTCTTTCACAAAGTAAAAGTGCAGATTTCAAATATTCAGCCTCAGGGATTCAAGATGAAGATCTACTCATACACTGCTGTATTTGCCCCTTTCTGATTTCTTTGTTTTTTTGCATATATGTCATGCTTACATGTTTCAGTTCATTAAACACATTTTGATATTTGACAAAGAAATACATTTTATTTATTTTTTGAGCCATTCAGAGTTGGACTTGCTGGTGTGATCATTGTCCTGCTGCATAAACCAACTGAGTCTTCAGGACACAAACTGATGGCTGGACATCCTCCTTCAGGATTTTCTGGTAAAGAGCAGAATTCATGGTTCCTTCAATTATGACAAGCTGCAAAAAACAAAACAAAACAAAACAAAACAAAACAAAAAACCAACCAAACAAAAAAAACCCTAAGAAATCAGGAAGGGGGCAAATATTTTTTCACAGCACTGCACATACTCGGGTATGGAAGAGCCTGTTTATGTGTTTTTAAGGTTGTGTGGAGGGCTATTAACTGTTCTTGCCCAGCCAGCGGATGTGTGCTGAAACCAGAATAGCTGGTAAGGGAGCGGGACTGACCCTTGGGACAACTGAGAAGAAGAGAACAGAAACTATGGAGTTTCTACCGTGCTGAACGTCACACTTCATCACCTGCCCTTCTGCAGCCCTGTTTCCTCCACCCGACTGTCAGCTCTGCATGTCAGATCTCCCCCCTTTTTAAGTAGAGTGCTCACCACCGCTTCAAAAGCTATGTTGTCTCATAAAATATGTCACTTGGTTTAACTCGACCCACGGGCGCGCTCCGATCGCGTAACTGTTTTTAAATGCCGTGAATTGCACCCACACACGTTGGAGAAATAATTCTTTATGCATTTAAAACCAGAGAATTTGCACTTTCATGCATTCAACGTGTCCCGAGAGCGCTGCATTTGTCCTCCAACGGGTTCGCAGAAATCGTATAAAATTGCGTATAAAGCGCAAACAACAAAACATTATATATGCGGTCAGTGGTTTCATCCGCTGCTAACAGGACTTCCTAGTCATCACATGAACATGTGATTTCATGCTGAGACACGGAGGGTCACTTATGACTTGCATGGATTAAAGTATATTTTGAATATTTTGTTACTTAGTCTAATAAACATAATTTAAACCATTATAAAAGCCACTGTATGCTGCTTTCTTATTCACAAGGGGTCACCTGACACAACGCCGAAGGGATTTGTGTTTCCTCCTGGGATTGAACCAGGGATCTTTTGCTTGTTAGGCAAATGGTAACGCGTTACACTCTACATGACACAAACCACAAACGCCTGTAGTCCTTACCGCAGGTGCTGCTGCATTTGGTCTGCCGTTTGCATATGATAAACCAGACAGTCAGAGTAAAGATGGACCCCACTACGACCAGGGCCACAAAAACCCACAGAGCCGGACTCAGCACCATCAGTGAGCTGGGATTGGCAGTGGTGTTTATGCCTTTGAGCTGGTTCACAGCAGTCAGGGGGAGATCTGTAGGGGGAGAGATAGTCACACTGACTACTTCAACAGAGCAGTTTACATTCTAAAACATGTAAGACAGGTCCAACGATAAGTTTCAGAAAGAATGAGGAAGCAGTCAAGACTAACTCATTCAAATGTGACTCAACATAGCAATTCAAGGCATCATATTGTATCAGTAGCTGTGAAATAAATAAATAAAGAGTAAGATAACCAATGCTTTAGATAGCCAGCTAGAATTCAAGTCTACATGTTAAAGCAGCAAAAATCCACATCTGAGATACACTCCGAGACTGAGACAGGACACTGACAGAACTAATTTGTGTCCACAAGGCAGAGGGGAAAAAAAGGAGTATTTTTCAAAAGTTAAAAAAACTGAGGTTCAGTGAAACTCACCTCTTGGTGGATCAGTGTTAGGTCCCATTAGTGACTTCTTGTCCACACACATGTGGACCAAGTGGTCCCATTTTGTCCCCTTAGGACAATGATTCTTGTCCATTGCTGGTGCTGGATGAGTAATGAGGAGTACAGTGCTACTTTCCTCTAAAGCGGTGTTTACTGCGCGCACACACACACACGCAAAACAGAGTGGTGAGAGACAGAGGAGAGCTATGACAGGAGGATCTGTAAAATGAATGTGAGAGGGCTAACAGACGTTTCAGTTCCTCCATTTAGTAGGAAAGAGTGAATCACTACATGTGTCTCCTGAGGACAGCGTGACAGAAAGAGAGAGAGAGAGAACACGTTTCTATTTCAAAAACAGAGTTCCCGACTTTCAAGTTCGCAGGTTTGTATTAAACAGGCTTTTTACTGCAAACATCTCAGCATGAGATGTCTGCAGTGAGATGTCTAAAACCGCTCTGTGCACAGAGCAGTATTATTAAGTCATTTTTACAGATATTTGACCTTGTTTGTTGCTCCCCGAGCACTGAGCACAGACACACATCGCTGAATAAGAACTGTGCATGTGTGTTTTACATTGAGATGCAGACAAATGTAACAAATAAGCCACTTTTTTTTAAATCTAAAATGCATTATAAAAAAATAAACACACAACACAGAAATGCTCAAAGCACAAACTGGGTAATGTTTAGTATCCAGTGATGTGGTTCAGTATACAGAGCCAGTTAGAGCAGAAAACAACAGTAAGCTCACTGTAATCAGAACAGCCCAAACAGTCACCACCAGAGAACTCGTTAATCTGACGATTTAGCGCACAGAGCGGTAAAATAAACAGTTTAATTCACGTTCATTATTTTATTGCTGAGTGTGCTCTCTGTGCTGCTGTTTATGTTTAAAGCGGAGGCTGCACATTAGAGCTCTGACACTTTAAACTGGACACATTTAAATGTCCCTTAGATCAGTAGGTGCTCTTGCACATTCATCCAGTGGCTGCACAGCATGTAAAAGCCTCCCCCGAGTAGAGAATCTATAAAACACTTAAAACATGCTGCAAATAAAAGAATGAAATGAAATGAAAACGTGGCGCTTGCAGCTGACTTTAAACTGAAACTCTGAACAAAAACTGGTTATGTGTTCAGCACCAGCTACCATGGTGATTTAGCCAGGTAAAAAGAGAGCCACTCTGATGACACACAAATCTCTGACTTTAAGGTCGACAGACCAACTAGTCTCGCTTCATTCATTTTGCCTCGTTTCAGGTTGATAAGGACAAAAATATTTGGAATTCAGTATTGACTCAGTGTTGAACAAAAATCCTTTAACCAGTTTAAAGACTGCAATGTAATCCCAGTGTTATCTGTCAAAATTAAGTGCTTTTGCCACTGATCCCTTGGAATTCAAGACAGACTTATCCGACTTTGCCCAGTCTTCTCCCCCACCACCCCCTGCAGCTACCTTTACTGGGGTGTAGGCCCCCCAACACTTGTCTTTCCTCCTCAACCACAGCCAGTAGCTCGCTCTCTCTGCCTCCTTCCCACCTCCTTTAAGACTTTCTGCAGGCTTGCCCCTGCTAACCCTGCCCCTGCCTCTCTACAAATCCTTGATACCCAGCCTCCACAGAGTAAACTCTGGCTTTCCAGCCAGCCTCTTGGTATTCTGCTGCTAGCTCAGCATACTTGAGGTACTTCTGCTCAAGTGCCGCTGCCATGCCCTCTTCCCAGGTTGGTAAGCTCAATGAAAAGGGCCCTCTTCTCTAGTGTGTGTTCATTTAATTTCATCTGGATTTACAAGAACTGATCCTGAGACGCTGAGGACACATGAAATGTTGCAGATGTGCAAAGAAAGAAACACAAACTGGTACAAAAGTACAAAATGAGAGGTTTTTATTTTGCAGAGCACAATTAAAAGGACGTTAACAAAAATCAGATCACAAGAGATGATCAGCACCTGAGTATGGCATTGCACTGATTGTTTCTCTTACTACTGCAATTACAGTGTTTGCACATAGGAAGATATTTGAGTGTCAAAAATAAAGAAATCAACTGAACAACTGCTGATTTCATGCAGTGATTTGGTATTTTATAAAATCATAAAGTTACCCTCAGTGTCGAAGGCACAAATGGCTGCACCAGGATCACCTGAGAAAAACTGTGTTAAAAATAGATCTGAAATCCATCTTTAACTGTGTTGAAGGAAATACTACACAAAGTGTAAACTGAGAAGGAAGCAGATCCGTTGATGGGATGCAATAGTCAACATGAAGCAACAGTCAATATAAAAATCATCTGCTAGATGGACATAGAGATTGCAAATAAAAAACCCAGAAACAGACTGGATTGTACCTATGGGCTTGGACATTCATTACTCTGAAAGCGTCTCTCTGTTGTGCACACACAGCCACACACTGATGCTCATGGATGAAAAAGAATGGGCTTCATCTTGACAAAAGTGAAGTTGTAATACCGTGGCAGGCCCTGGTGGCTGATGCTGCTGAATTTATCCCAAAAGAACGGTGGGAGTCCATCCTGCGTCGTTGGCCCGTTCACCGCCTCCGCACGGAAGTCCCCAGCCATGTCGAAATCTGTCACCTGGATGGAGAGCAACACACCAAAGCTGAAAGCTGAGCGGAGCTAAAAAGCATTTGATTTTAGGGAACCTGCATGGCCGCTATTGATGCAAAGGCCACTGAGGTGCGTGGGGGATACCTTAGTGTCATAGCAGCCCCCTGGGTAAGGCTTCACGCCATTCAGGTCTTCACGGCAACAGATGGACTTGCAGGGATCACCCTTGGAGTACGGATCCTTCTTGTAGTCTGAACACAAGCAAACGAAACACACGAAATATGTACAAATGTAAACAGGTGGCTACTGGAAAATGAAATGAATAGAAGGTTCTTTTACAGTGCAATAGCTCCGCTGTTACAATTAGTTAAATAATTAAACAGACCTGCAACAAGTTTGAACAGAAAAAAGTTAAGTTACCTGAAAGAAATGAATAAAAGGTAGAAAATATCAGCCGTTGCTTTGGCTATCAGCACAGCAAAAATGGAAAAAACTGGTGAAATACACTCACCAGCCACTTCATTCGGTTCATCTGTTTGTTCAACTACTTAATGCAAATATCTAAATGAGCCAATCACATGGCAGCAACTCAGTGCATTTAACATATAAACATGGTGAAGATGTATGGGGCTATTATTATATATTATATATATATATATATATATACACATACACACACACACACACACACACACACACACACACACACACACACACACACAAGCAAAAAAAAAAACAAAACAAAAAACACCTTGGCCCAGGCCTCTCTCTCTCTCTGTGGAGTTTGCGTGTTCTCCATGTGTCTGCGTGGGTTTCCTCCCACAGTCTAAAGACATGCACTTACTGGGGTTAGGTTAACTGGCTACTCTAAACTGCCCATAGGTGTGAATGAGAGCGTGAATGTGAGTGTGGATGGTTGTCTGTCTCTCTGTGTTGGCCCTGTGACAGGCTGCCGACCTATACAGGGTGTACCCTGCCTCTCGCCCTATGTCAGCTGGGATAGGCTCCAGCCCCCCACGCAACCCTGAACAGGATAAGTGGAAGTGAATGGATGGATGGATGGAAAACAAAAAACAGTAAAAAACTAAAACAAAAAACAACCAAAAAACAAAACAAAACAAAAAAACAGGGTATTAAATGATGATCTACCAAATCAGATGAATGAGTTAAATGTAAGAAGATGAGATGAGCCACACACCATTGAATCTCATGATGTGCTTCAAGGAGTCCAGGTCCTTAACATCACCCTGGTCACGGCGAAAGATCTTGGCTCTGGGACAGAGATCGTAGGAAAAGTCTTCTCCGTATTCCTCCCACATTTGTCCGTAACCACTCAGCATGTAGATCTTCTCGTGGAAGGGAATGTTGTAGGATGGCCAGTAACCTGCAATAAATGGAGGAAGAAATCACCCGAAAGCCCAAATAAAAAAAAATTGCTATTGAAAACAGTAGAAAATGAGGCTTTACCTCTGCGCAGAGTCTGCGTCTGGTCTGAGTGCTCCACCAAGCCGGGGATCTGCTCCACCACAGTCAGAGCACCGTCATCGAGACTGTGGCCCAGCTTCACTTTGCTCCTGTCCAGCACCATGTACTGGTTGTTGTAGGTTCCTGCCAGAGTTGCAGGTGAGTTTATGGAAGAGAAGTAGGTGAAAAACTAGTCTGGTAAGAGTTTCACTTAGGCCGTCCCATCAATCTAGCCTTTCTCTCAAATTACAGCACAATTTTTTGTGTACTTTCAACTGTATAAAGATTCACGTAAATAAGACAGAAACACTCACCAGAGTTATACATAGAAAAAGTTTTGGCCCATTCTTCTCCGGTTTTCGCCAAACTGTGAGCCAGCCTGACCCTCTGCCAGGCCAGGAGGCTATTTGGGGTGATTGTGTCAAAAAGGGATGAGTTGAAGACATTGTTGGTAGTCTGCGTCATCATCAGACCACTTCCCAAGAGGTAGAAGTCATCCAGCGACACCAGGAACCCTGAAGGCACAAACAAGCCAGATTGCAAACATTGGATTCATGGATGATGCAGTGGTATGCAAAAGTTTGGGCACTCCTGATAATTTTCATGATTTTCCTTTATAAATCATTGGTTGTTCGGATCAGCAATTTCAGTTAAATATATCATATAGCAGACGAAGACAGCGATATTTGAGAAGTGAAATGAGGTTTATAGGGTTTACAGAAAGTGTGCAATAATTATTTAAACAAAAGTAGGCAAGTATCCAGCCCTGGCGCAGCTTCAACTTTGTCACTGATTCTTGAACATTGTTCTCAAGAATCTGCTGATATTGACTGGAATCCATGCAACCCTCAACTTTAACAAGATTCCCAGTACCTGCAC
>JAVDPK010002840.1:565259-584679 GCA_034780415.1 Cichlasoma orientale
CTCCCATGTTGCCACTCTTCAGAGAAGATGCAAAGAGGAGAAACACTTGCAATTGGCCACCTTAACCCTTTCTCATAGTTGGATTCACCTGTGTTCGTCTGCTATATGATATATTTAACTGAAATTGTTGATCTGAACAGCCAATAATCACGAGTGCCCAAACTGTTGCATACGGCTGTATAATAAAATACACGTTTTTGCGTGTGCCGTGTGTGACGAGGGCAAACCGAGATTCTTAAAACAGCGATCTGCAGCTGTTAAACATCTGGGCACGTATCAGTAAATCATGATAAACTGTTGCATTCCTGGAGACTATAGATACCCACTGGATTTAAAAAGTGTGGCAATTTTTTTGTTAACATTGAATAACTTAACTCAATCAATATGCATTTAATGCAGTTCAGCACAATGTGCGTGATTTAAAACTTGATTTAAATGCTGACAAAATTAAACTGATGATGTTCTCAAATGCAAAATCAAAACCGCTGAAAATTTCACACGTCACTGCAATCCAATGCTCTGAGACTGAGTTAGTATCTCAATATCAACACTTCATTATAATTGTTGACTCTCTCTTTTACATCTCAGAATCAGCAACTGGCGAGAAAACTGAAAGTGGCTTTTTACGTTAGAATCATTCATATTATCCTGGTTAACAAAAATCAATAAATAAGCTACATTTTCACTGCTGCACTTGCTATCTTGCGTACCAGGGTAGCTGCTAAAGGACAGCTTTCCAGTGGCTGTGTGGGGCTCAGTGATGCGAAAATCCCAGTGTTTGTAGATCCGCATCGTGGCAGCGTAGGTGTACCAGCTGGAATGGGCAAACAGGAGGTTCTCATAGCCCGGCAGCATCTAAAGATGGGAACAGAAATCAGTGATGTGAACTTAAGGATTTAATGTGACATTCTTGCGTCATGTCCAAAAGTTATGTAGCTTAAACATAATAATGATGGTTTAGCCACATAATAACATAATAACATCCATTCCACAAATGCAACAAAACACGTTAAATAATATAAAAAAAAAATAATAATAATCAGAACAGCTGGTGTTATATGAACAAGAAAAAGCAAACGCTTGTCTTGGTCAATGATGACAATACCAGACAAGTTAAAGACAAGAAAATTTGACTATTTTAAAAGCACACACACGTTTGTCACAGCTGTGTACAAGAAGCTCCTTCAAGTTACACATTTTAGAATATACAGCTCCATATACAACACTCTCAGATAAATTCTGAAAGCTTTATTAAATATGTGAAGCAATAAAGATCAATAGCTTTTCAGCTTACTAATGCACCAGCATATTAGATTACACAGGAAACTCGTTCTTCACTGGTAGTTTCTCGTTCGTCTGATTTAGCACACCTATGAAAATCAGCGTACAGCTGATGTCAGTGATGCATTACCATTTCGCTGGAAGGACATTTAAGGAACTGCGCTCATATACATTAGCTGCAGGTTTATATAGTTGAACAAACATCTTTACAAACCAAATGTCTCGGTGCATTCACCAAGACTTGAAACTAGCAGCTGAGACCAGTAACATGTTTACTGAGTTCACAGATCAAGTGAGCAGTAGGGTAATATACTCCACTGTCCAAATTCCTTTTGCAACCAGAGGAAAGAATGTAGATTTAAGGCACTGTTAGGCATGCCCATCTCTTATATACAGTCTATGATTGAGCCCCATTTTGACCTCTGACCTTGATGAGTGCAGAGCAGTGGCCCATCCCTGGAAGTTTGAAGTCTCTGAGCGAAGGGTAAGAGCTGGGGACCAGGGCTGGAATCAGATCCAGCAGGTCTCCCACTGAGTTCAGGAACTGGACGTCAAACAGTGACAGCGGCTTTGGGAAGGACAGCAGATAAACAGCTGATCAGCAAATGCAAACAAACAGTGCTGTTGCCTCTACGGCGAGACAGCCACTAATCCAAAAAATTAACTTTACAAAATAATTAAATATGAGCTGAGAAGAGTCCTTTCACATCTTACTGCAACCCAAAGCTGATACTTTAAGAAAATAAAACTATTGTATTAATACAACAGTACTAAATTAGTAGCTACAGATTTATTACTACTGCTACTGTCATTAATATAAAACCATTGGCTCTGTTATCTCTTGGATCAAAACAATAACCATGGGGAACAAAAAAACACTACATCTGCTTTTGATCTGAGAGAGATGCACCGAACATATACAATCTCACGCCCCTTTAAATTTCATGGGGATAGAATCATAAGCTCGGTTTGCAATGCAGCGTCTTCATTTTACATAAAACCCTTTTAAAGAACAATAAAAACGGTTTATTTTAAACAGTGCACTAGTTGGATGATGTGCTCTTAAACGGAGATTTCTAGCTTCCTTAAAGACTCACACACTTATAAAAATAAATTAGAATTGCTTCTATGTTATCTTTGCAGCCTGTGAAACCTGATATGAAACTGTTAGCTGATGCTTCTGCATTTCAGAGTCTTTATTTATTAGTTGGTTTTTTTTTACCGTTCTTGTTTTGCTGTTGTGATTTTGTTGGATAAAAATGCTGAAAAATGGCCATCTTACCTTCTTGCCCTGTTTCTTGGCCCATGCTGCTACTCCCGCCTGCAGTCCATCCAGCTGGGCCACGATGAAGCCGGCGTGTTTCCACAGAGGATCAGTGCTCTTGTTCCCTTTTACCTGCTGTCTGACCCATGAGTCCTGCTTCCTGAAAGCACAAGAGTCATAATCAGACTGACATTTAACCAAACAAATACATGCGCCTATACTGACTTCCCAAAGATCATAATATTGCATCAGTAGAGAAAAAATAAAACAAAACAAAAAAAAACTGAGAACTGACTGATCTGTTCTTAATTTTGCTACATGATCAGTCAGGAGTGAACTTCACTGAGCTCCGTTGTGGTCAAGAGTGGCTAAGAGTGCCAATGCTGAGAGAGCTTAAATGTGCGGTCATACGAGGACCTTTCTAAGAAGAGGATCTGAAAGATGACAGATTGTGAAGTACATGTTACATTTCTCCTCCTCTGGTTTTAATTTTAAGAAGAAAAGGGAACATACTCACTCCATGAATTTCTGAACCGGGCCGAGGATCTTTGGGTTTGTGATCAGCTGCGGGTACATGTTTGTGTAGTGGTCCATCATCTGCCTCAGGAGGAAGAGTAGGAATGAATACAAAATGACCAAACTCAAGTGTTTTTGAGGGGAGGCTGGAGGAGTGCTGTCAGCTGTATCAGGTTTTACAGAAGGTGTTAAAAAAAAAATCGCAGCCTTTATTCCACTTTTGGTTTGGGTGTCAGACGTTTCAGTGGCATCACTGAACCAGCACAGGCTTCCTCCTAAAATGATAAATAAGGAAGAATAATAACAATAAGAACTGATGGCACTTACTGGGCAGTCAGGAAACCTTCAAGGTAGCCAGCAAGGAAGAACGTGATCTCATCAGTTTCAGGAGTCTTTCCATATCCTGCTCGGATCTCCAGGACACTCCACCCTGTACTGGACAGGGTGTTATTCAGGAACCCGTAGGCATCCCCTTCAACCTCCAGCACGCCCTCCTTTAACTTGACCAGCTTGTGCTCGGAGTCCCAGTACACAGTGGCTGCTGTCAGGTCTGAGAAGCAATCAGCACAGTAAACATATGAACAACAAGGCAGAGACAGACCCCAGCTCATTTATGGATTTATGGAAACAAAAGAAAACGAAAGTTTAATGACAGGATCCCTCGTTGGTTTAGGGATTACCGTGTATGAGACATTTTAGTTCTAGCAGTCAGTCTCCAAAACAGCTTAAAACCCAACAGCTGACAGGGAGTATCAGTACAGACCATTCATGCAAACAGCATGCATGCTTGAAATAAATCACTACTTAATTCCTGAAATAATTAAACCATCGGATCCTTACACAATCACCCGTGACTTCTCATGGATTCGTCCTACTTACTGTCAGCTGAGACGAAGGTCGCAGCCACGCTGAATAAAAGAGAGACATACAGCCAATTTACCGAACACATGTCTGCAGGAACGCAGCTGTAAACTAAAACTACGGCAGAAAAAAGTAATGGGCCGAGCAGAAGTGGCAGAAGTAAAGAGGAAACCACTTCTTTCGACGCGGGGAAAGTCCAAGTGTCACGGGAGCGCAGCACTTCCTGATTGGCTGCGGGACAAGGGGAAAAAAGGGAACAAGCTGCACACGTGAAAACACTTCGAGACAAGCTGCTGAGCACAACTGGGATAGATGGTGAAGATAACGGCCTGATTTTCAGTTTTGAGATGAGGAAAGAAAGAAAATAACTTCCCACCCCAGATGGGACTCGAACCCACAATCCCTGGCTTAGGAGGCCAGTGCCTTATCCATTAGGCCACTGGGGCTGTACGAATCATACTCATCCTCAGAAAAAAATTTATAGATGACAATAATCACATTCCCCATTGTGCGATATTGAGTGCCGGAGCCTTCATGTGCGTATGTACGTTCGTGAATGTCTTTGAAGATTTATTTCAAGCGTACACTGCAGCATCTGGCCCACAGAGAAGCCAAAAGTTTTTGTCCACTGAAAGTTTTTGGATTACATTTTTATGAATAACTAACACACAACCCTCCATGACATAGGTGTTTACTTTATTCGATATGTTACAATGTCACGGACAGTGCATCGGTGCAATTAATGTGGCAACAGACCTTATCGCGACAAAATAAAGTTAAAATGGAAATTAAGCTGACGTAATTTTTTCTAAAGATAAATAAACACGAACCATTCAAATGACCACGTGTTAAGATCAGAATAGCCAATATATTAATACAAACATGAAGCAAACAGCGTACAACAAAACAAAACAAACAAAAACATACAGTGGGTCCCTTTCTTCACATTCAGGAAAACAAGACACATGTGGGAGCTGATCTGATACTGCCCCCCAATGATTGTTTATGGTATATAACAGATTCACACAAATGATCAATGAACTATCAGATAAACTCCTGCTTATTAAAATTTCAGGTATAATTTGACAAACACAATAAATAAGATAGTAAATAAAAGAGTTGTTGTACACAGTGTTTTTTTAATTCCTTCTTACAACATGGTGAAGCTGTGCATCCATTTGATTCCTTCTTCCTAAACCCCACAGCTGTGAGGGCACAGCTGGAATGAAAATGTAGCGAGGGGAATGTGAACACTCCACCTGTAGCATGCTGCACGAGAACATAAAAGACTAGATTACCTCAACAAAAAAAAAAAAAGATTTTTGTAAATGTGTCCTTGGTTGGACAACTTAAAATGTGCAAAGAAGATGAAGGAAAAAGGCGTTTAACAGCTGCATGTAACACACACCCTGACATGTGGTCAAATTATCCTTCACCAGTTTGTTGCATTGAGAATTTTTCTCTGTAGTGACAAACATGTACAATAAAAATTCACTTCAGTCAGGTAAATAAATAGATGTCAAATATGTAGTACGTTCTGCAGCAAAGAAAATGAATATCCACAATGAAACGATCAGACTCATTAGACTTCGTTGAGCACAGAAGGCACCAGTCACATGCGTACAGATCCCAGACTGTAACATTATAACCCAACCACATCACTCACACAAAAATAGTTTCATTCGACTGATTGTGTCCCTCACACTCCTTCAGCGATGACCTCATGTGACATCATAAAGGAATTTGTTTTAAAGTGAAAATTTCCAAATGTTAATAACATCATAAAGTAACCATAAAGCTATAAATTTCTGACAATCCACAAAAGAAACAACCGTAAAACACCCACATACAGCATCATAGCAGCGATTCTCCACAGCATTCCTCAGTGTGAACCATTCCCGCAGGTGCTTTCTCCTGCAAGGAACGCTGCCTGGTGAGTGTGTTGACATTAAATGTAAGTGATGGTAAACACAAACACACACGGACTTCCTCATTCGTCATCGACCAGCTTCTCTGCTCCGTTTTCCGCTTGTCTGCCTGCACTGCTTCCTCCTTCCTCTTTGCCTCCGCCTCCCTCTTCCTCCTCGTCTTCGTCTGTGTAGGAGAACGACTGGCTGCTGTAGTTGATCATGGTGCGGGAGAGGTCCACCTCGATGGGGAAGACATCTGCCTCCTTCAGGACGGCGTAGCACTCGTTGTAGTAATGCGACATGCCCGAGACGAAGCGCTGCAGCTGGAAAACGATGTCCTGAACTGGAGGTGAAGAAGAAAGAAGACAAAAGGAATATATTGATGTTAGAAATCACACAACAGTCCATCTTTAATACCAGTTTATAGGTGATAGACAATAAGAACAGACCATGTTTCTGATCCAGCAGCTCGATCTTCTCCAGGACATCCTTCCTCATCTTGGCAAAGCGGGCGCGAGCCTCCTGCCGACACCGAAGCACCAAACGGTACTCATAGTTACCAGTGCTGACACGGTACAGAGGCTCCCCCATGGCCTATTAGAAGAAAATTATTATTTACTGGCTCATATTAGACAAGCACATAACATACACAGCCAGTCTTCAGTTCTGTAGGGCTGCCCTGAATACTGTTTTTCAAGCTGCAGAGCTCTGATGGTAATTATAGTGACTATTCAAAGCTGCTCCCTGAATTTACAGAAGGAGCTGCGCCTGAGTCAGAGCCAAAGGAAGAACTCCCACAGATTTTTTTTCTCCCGAGTGCATCTTCGGAAAATAGAAGAAAAAAAAAAATCACTAAAAGGATATGAATTTTGGGACAAGACAGTTGCTAAGTTTGTAATAGTGTGGTGAATGAAGCATGATGATGACCACTGTGAGCAAGAAGGACAGAGAGGCAGACAATATTTACACCTTTCAAAAACAACGCCTATAACTGCTGGTTTGTGTCTGATCTAATAATCGTGTACAAAACAGAATATTATTAAATAACTTGAAAATGTTAATTAGTTCAATCCCAGTAATTTTCAGGTACATAGTGCAGTCATGTTAAGCTGCTTCGTATTTTAAAGTACCATCCCTACAACCATAGAGAGAAAAACAACAATCTCATGAAGATTAAAGGTATCAGTACTCAGTCTGTGGTTACAAACATGATGTCACTTCCTCTCATAGGCAGCTTTTCAAATGTTTTCAACACATTTGTGCTTTAGAAAGTTTAAAAAAAGGAAGCAGGTCTTCCTGGGGTCAAAGAGTTTTCATGTTAGAAGAATAATCTGACACACTGGCAAGAAGATAAACAACATTTTTTTTCATTTGTGACCTGAAATAGTTGTACTAATTTAAGTCTCTACTAAAAACAGTTAACTCACTATGCTGCTGTATTCTTCATCATCCATTTCCTTCACCTTCAAGCAGTATGACTGAAACACACAACAAAATCCTGCTGTTATTCAGTCTGCTGGCTGACAGCGAACATGCACAGAAGAACATGCTGCTGTGTTCTCACCAGATATTCAAACTTCACATCCAGGTACTTGCGGATGGTGAGCTTGGTGTCTGGTATGGCCTTGTTAAGGTACGTGTTCAGATCATGGAGCATCTGCACAGCAAGAGAGACTTTAAAATCCAACATCCAATGGAAAACTGACATCTTACATAATAAATGTCACTCAGAGAGACATCTGTCCTGTGCTTTTCCAAAGCTTTGTTTCACATGCATGTTTTTGACATGTCTGTACTTTCAAAGCAATTTATGATTCAAACCCCAAATGAAATCTGGACTTACAGGTTTGATGGTCTTTAGTAGCTGAATGCCGTATTTCTCAATGCTGCGGTGAGCATCAGCAAACTTCACGAACGCCTCACTGGCTGCAGCCTGGGGCTCTCGCACCCCGATGACAGAAAACACATCTCCAAATGCTGAAAAAGAGACAAAAACCAGTCAAATGTTAGATACAGCGGTGACCTGGTAACATGTGAGAAAATGTAAAGCGGTAAAAACAACTCCACCAGGAAGCAGACACTATAATAAAACATGATATTTTGATCCTCAGTCACAATACAGAAATTTTGGCAGAAATTTTTTTTTTGCCCACATAATTTTTTAGGTAGGAGATGTCAGAAAATTAATATTACAGTACACTATAACACTATCGTGCACCAAAGCCGTTAACCGAAAAAAAACTCAACAGAAGGAAACAATGGCTCTTTTCCAGCTGTGTTTAACCAACAGCAAACTTCCACTTGGGGTGCGAGTGGACTATTCCATTAGAGTAGTAATATTTTAACGTTTGTGATTTTGGATATAGTGACTGACCTCTGTGGGTTTGAGAAAGCTCAAAAAATGCTCTCAGCAGTCTTTTTGTGTGCTCCATCAGCCCTGCAAAGCAAACAGAGGAATAATGATTCATTGTTCTGAGCAAACTGTAACTCCCCTTAAAACAGTGCATCTGGTTAAAAGAGCACAGCTTTTCATATCTGTGATTACTGATTCCAAGGTAATCAATAAACATGGTAGCTAATCAGTGGCTGAACTCTGAGTTATAGCACTAAATGATTAACTAAATCTGATTATTCTTTACCTTTGTACAGCTCTGCTGTTTTCTCCAACTCTTCCAGTCTTTTGACGAGTCCATCTGTAAAGTACATTAAGTTAAATCTAAATTGATATGAATAAACTTCCAATTATCATACTAGCAGTCTTACCATTGCATAGAATAGCTCTACTGAGTCCAAGAGCATCTGCTGTGCCTGAGCTCATATTCTCTACCAGACGATGTTTGACTTTTTTCAGCACTGAAATACATAAAATACATGTGCTTAACACACGCACAGCAGCAGTGGATAAGAGCTGTGATTAGGTAAGAATCCAGTACAAAACACTGCAATGGACACTTCAGAGGAAGTAACATGAATACCAATGTCCAGAGACTTCCCCTGTTTTGGATCAGCCTGCAGTTTGTTATAATGGATTACAGCTTCTCCCTGTGGAAACAGGGCCAAGAGTTAAATCAATACCAAAATAAACTGGCTGTTGGAAGGAAGACCATCTATAGTAGCAGTACTAATTTATAAGTAATAGGACACTATGATAGTACATATGGTAAAATGAATAATGTGCAACATTTATGGTTCCCAGTGTGAAATTCACATGCAGTATTTGCACTGACGGTCAGCAGCAACACCATGTAATCCTTTAAATCCAGCACTGAACCCCATCTTTATTCCAGCATGCAGGAAGTCATGGAATTTTTCTGGGTGTGAACAAAGGATGCCAAAAACAACAGAGACACTATTCACTGGTGACGTTATGCCACATGGTACGGGCTACTGACTCGACCTCTTCAGCAAAGACTCCTGTCCACAGTGAGAGGTGGGCTTACACTCATATCTCACTAATTGTTGGACTGTGCCGCAGCTGAAGCAGGACATAAAAAAGTGAGTTATCTTTTAATCACTTTCATAATTTGTGTTAAATGTGTTCATTATGCAAGTAAAGTTGTGGTTCTGTCCTTTTTTTTTCTTCATTATGAGGCACTGGTCATCAGTGGTGAGGCTGAGTGTGAGTAGTTGTAACTTCAGGTTTAAAACATTAAGAAAACATGTGATAACTGAGGCCTTATCTAAACATTACAGAACGTTCATCATTTGTTGCAACAGGGCTGTCACAATATAAGATTTTCACTGCACTGCTACTATTATTTCATTCAAAAGAATTCATGGAAATAATATTATTGAAACACTTATAGAAAATCCAAAAAGCCCAATAATGCCATCAATCAAATGCAGCTATAGATTTTACTTTAGTGTGTTTTGAGTGCATGAACATGGCGAGAGTTTCTGAGGTATAAATGCACAAATTATTGTACTATTATTGTAAAACTGTGTGCATTATTGTAACTAATATTTAACTTTAAATAACAGTTATGACCAATACTGGTATAATGGTGAGTTTCCAATAACGTTACACTTCCAGAGTCTGTTGTACCTGCACAGCTTGAATCATCTTGGCCACCTCCACCTTAGTTTTTCCTTTCACTGGTTTCCCGTTCACACCTGTGATTTCATCACCTGCTGCCAGTGTCCCATCCAGAGCTGCCGGCGTGTTATCAAAGACCTGCAAAACAAGAGTAACTACATTTAAAAGGGTACCAGCGACAGAGTATATTGTCCACAGACATCATCAAATAGACCTTTATCACCTGTTTTATGCTTAACAACATCATAAAATGAAACGGATAGAATCACATAAAATTTAAAACACGATAGAAACATCTGGTCATAGATAACAGGGTGATAAACAATGTCATGATGAATTATTCTGTACACACCTGAACAATGTAGAGGCAAGGGCAGTACTGTGCCCCACCACCAATGCTGATGCCTATAAGATTATTGGCATCTTTTGTCAGCGTCACAGTCCCAGGTACTGTCGGTATCCCCCTGTCAAGGAATAAAAATGCTAACTTGAGCTTTGAATCATTTTGTTCAGCTTGTTCGGGGGACATTCTGTGATGAGACCAATATGTCAGCGTTTATCTCAGGACATTCTTCCTATTAGCTACCATTTAAGATGTTTAGTCATGCTGTATGTGTCTGATGTATGAAAAGAAAATTGGAAGATTACTATAATGTTAAAACACAGAAAATGAGTAGAGAAAGTTGATTTATGACTCACAGTTTATCCTCCTCCAACTCATAGTCCATGTCTGTGAACATTGCCGGACAGTGTCACTCCTGTCCTTATAAAGCCTGCGAGGGATCGCATCAAAACTAATTAAATGTGGTTTTACTGAGTCTAAAGATGAAGAAATGCTTTTTAAAAACAGCGCCGACAATTCATCTGTACTGTGCACTTTTCTCAGTATAGATAAATTAAAGTAATTTACAGTGAGCAACCGAAAATCTATAAAACTAGCAGCTTTGCTTTCCCGATGCGCCAAATTTCATCGCTGTGCAGTCTGTGAGGACAGACTAGCTGGAGCGGAGCAAACAGCTGGTAACCCGCAGTGCACGCTAACATCCATCCTAACACTATCCAGATAAATGCGTCTTAATTAAAGTAACAGTTAAACTAAATATATCTGCATGCACGGCGAAAACAATCACAGTTAGATTCAATTACAATTACCGAAGTCAGTAAAGAAGTTTGCGCAGGATTATTAGCTGCTAGCTGCTGTGGGCTAATAGCAGGTGCATTTAGTAAATGTTGTCCGTCTGGAAACGTCAATAGGCCGTTAACAGTTTACCTTTTTTAGACGTCGCACAAGGTCGTCATACAAATCTTACTTAGTGTGCATGAAATCCAAATATCTTTTGTTAAATCGTCCCTTTTATTCGTAAATTTATGAACTTCTGGATCTACTGACAGCTCTTATTTACTTTTTGTCACTTCCGGCAACATACCGGAAGTTGTTGTTAAGAAGGACACTACTTTTCTTATTTAGAGGCGATAAATACATATTTTTTAGTGTGAGTAGTATAGATATTTTTACTATTAATATAAAATTTCTAATTAGCTGATATAAAAACAGCGCAACTGCATTTTAGCGTATTTAACCAGCCCTTCTATGTTTCTGATTTAATGATGCGTTTTACTGCCATCTAGTGGTTACATTGATATTCTGCACCTGTGTCAAATTTGTCAAACATTTATTAAAGGGTGTTTGTGATCAAAGAATCAGCAATTTAATATCAAAGGCCTTTATGAATGTACAAAATGAGCTTCAAAAATTACATTAATTTGTTCATACACTATAGATTTACTGTTAATTTCACATGATTAAACAGAGTAGTTCGTGTTAGTAAATCTCTTGTGTCTTGCATTATAAAATTATAAAGTTAAATTATAAAGTTACAATTCACAGTCACACCATTTACCTTTTTTCTCCCAGGAAGACAAACTGTGCCTGAGTTTAAACACCATCTTCCCACATTTTCCATTAGCTTCAGCACTGCTCACCAGCAACCAGTATGAATATGGTAAGCTTAAGTTTGTGCATGTGAGCAAATTAGCTACATTTTTGTCCCTTAATTATTTGCTAAACTTAAAAAAATGTATTGTTCATTTGTTCTCAAGTCTTTTAATTAAATTCTAACCACATGTTTCTCAGCAACTCGAGCTGAAGAATGTGGAACTGAGAGCTGGAGATGAACTGAAGATAAAGGGGGTAATTCTGCATGATGCAGAGAGGTAAGCTAATAAAACACATTTCTTTTACAGGTTATACATTGAAATTATGGTACCTAGATATGCGGTTATTCCTGCAGTAGGAAAATCAAATCAAGCACAATGTGAACTGTGATTTGTGATTATGTGTCTTGTATTGAAACTGTGAGTTATTCTAAGCTCTGCAAGTTCTCAATATTAAAACTAAGCTTGTATAATCTCTGATCAACTCAGATTCCAGATTGATCTCGGCTATGATGCTGATGACCTGGCGCTGCACTTCAACCCTCGTTTCCATGACGACGCTGATGGTACTGTGCTGGTGTGCAACTCAAAGACTTCTGGTTGTTGGGGCGATGAAAAACGGGAAATTCACAACCCCCTACAGAGGGGTGCTGATGTCAAGGTGAGGGATTGTTGTTTAAGGAACTGATGATGAATTTTAAAAACATCAGAAGAATAAAAACCTTGAATGATTAAAAACCTAACAACAAAGATTAAATGGTTAGTTTACCCAAACTACCCATTTACACCTGCAGATATCAGGACGGGGAAGTGGTTTGGTCTGGGTTTCATTTTCTCTTGGAAAAAATGTTTAATTATGAATTTTTCTTCTGTTTCAGATTGTGTTGAAACTGGTTGGAGACATGTTTGAGGTGGAGCTTCCCGATGGGCAGGAAGTCCAGTTTCCAAACCGTGTAGGCATGGATACCATCAGCTACATCAGAGTCACAGGAGACTTCAAACTGAAATCCTTCAAGATCTGCTAAGAGACACGACTGCTGTAAACACACATGCTGTGGTCAACAGTTTAGTTATCGATCAGATTTGAGACTTAGCCTGTTATTGTAGGAAATATGAAGAATCATTTAGAAATAAGAAGCTTTGCTGCATAAGAAATGTATAAATCTAAGTGAATTAAAATGTCCTGTAGTGCAAAATGATATAAAATATTTACATTCAAATAATCTCATTTTGTCATCTTTAAGTATTTGCAGCCTGATCCTGGCTCTCAAACTATCTCTCACAAGCACAGTTTAAGTCAAGTGAGCAAAAACACAATCACAACAGCAAAGCACATCATGCACACTGGGAGTATTTATGTAATCTAGAGCTGAAATCCCACTGGATTATAATCTGTGACTGAAAACATGTTTACAGTCAAACTGTGATGACTTTGTGGAGAATTAATTCTGCAGCTTCATCTTTATATGTAGATGGGAGGGGACGACACACCTGTTTCAAAGTGGTGGTGCAGTGTTGGTTCACATCAAGAGAGTTCCTGGTTCAAACCCCTTTATATGTAGAGTTTCTATGTTCTCATTGTGAATCCAGCTTCTTCCAGTAGTCCAAAGAAATGCATGTTGAATTAACTGGTGATTTGATGTACTTAGTTTTTCACAGGATTGCACAGAGTCCTGAGAAAACCTTCTTTTTCACATGACTGTATACAGCTTGTTTCTAGTCTTGCTGACAGCTCAAAGTGCTTTAGACCTCCTTACTGCTTCTATAGAAATTAAGTGTAAGTAGCAGCCAGGTCGTGCTAATCAAATGCACCTGATTAACTTATCGTGATTAAATGGGTTTACCATTTTAATCATGATCAGTATGACCACCTGTATCAAAGCAGATGTTTTGGCAGCTTGTTGGTCTGGGGCATTCAGGTGTGTCTGAACACAATGTCACAATCTTCCCAGGAGCGGACGTTCCAGCAAATTCACCCCAAGGTCAGACTGTGCAACGCTCAGAGAAACTGCAACAAACCCACGACCTACGTCTCAGACTCTACAGGCCTCAGGTAGCATGTTACATGTTAAAGTTCATGACAACACAATTAGACAAAGACTGTACAGCATGGCCTGTTTGGAAGGATTGCCAGGAGAAAGCCTCTTCTCTCTAAAAATAACATGGAAGCATGGCTCAAGGTCTAAAATGCTGCATCTGAACAAATCACAAGACTTGGAACCTGGAACAGTGTCCTTTGGACAAATGAGACCACAGTGGAGATGTTTGGCCATAATGCACAGCACCATGTTTGATGAAAACCAAACAACATATCAGCACAAACACATCATACTAGCTGTCAGTACGGTGGTAGAGGTGTGACGATTTAGACTTGTTCTGCAGCCACAGGCCTGGGCACCTTGCAGTCACTGAGTCAACCATGACCTCCTCTGTATAGATAGATACTTTATTGATCCCACAAGGGAAATTATTATGTTACAGCAGTAAGAAAATAGTACAGTCTACAATAAATAAACAACAAAGTGAGAGTAGAAGTGTCAGAGGCACAGAGTGCGAAACTATATATACAACAGTGATAAAAACAAAATAAATGAAATGAGACTGACATTGTGCATTAATAAATGTGTACACTAGGAATCTGAAAGACAGCTGCAAGAGGATATAATACAGAAATTTGATTGTGGGCTTTTATGTCCTGACAGGTGTGTCCACCTGTCACAGAAAGAAGAGTTATTATACAGTTTTATGGAGAACAGTAGGAATGATTTCCTGAAACGTCTCCAAATTCTGCCCTATGATGGTTCCAGCCTTGCGAATCAGTTTGTTGATCCTGCTGGCATCTCTGGCACTGATGCTGCCCCCCCCAGCAGACAACAGCAAAGTAGACGGCACTCGCTATCACAGACTGGTAGAAGATCTCCAACATCTTGATACACACATTAAAGGATCTGAGCTTCCTTAGAAAGTCGAGTCTGCTCATCCCCTTCCTATACACAGCATCACTGTTGGTCCTCCAGTCCAGTCTGTCATCCAGGTGAATGCCCAGGTACCTGAAGCTGTCCACCATTTCCATGTTCTCTCCCATGATGTTAATGGGCTTATTCGCAGTTTTATTCCTCCGGAGGTCAACCACCATCTCTTATGTCTTGCTGACTTTCAGAAGGAGGTGATTTCTGCTGGACCACTCCACAAAGCTCCTCACCAGCTCCCTGTACTCCGATTCCTGCCCACACTTAATATACCCAACCACTGCAGTGTCATCAGAGAACTTCTGCAGGTGGCATGTTTCACTTTGTACAAGGTAAACAGGAATGGAGATAGGACTGTTCCTTGTGGTGCTCCAGTATTGCTAACCACCACATCACACAGCTTAGTCTGACAGACTAAGCTGGTAAGCAAACTGAAGAGGGTGGAGAGCATGTTTTACCTGCAAGCTAAGCCGGGCCAGAACCAGTATCTCCAGCACCTTCATGTGATGTCAATACCAAAGTATTGTAGAGTCAAATGTGAGGCCATCTGTCTGACAGCTGAAGCTGTGCTCAAAATGGGTCATGCAACAGGACAATGATCCCAAGCACAGCAGCAAATCTACAACAGAATGGCTGATAAAAAAAAAAGAATGAAGGTGCTGCAATGACCCAGTCAAAGTCCAGACCTCAACCTGACTGAAATGCTGTGGTGGAACCTCAATGAAGTGAAGCAACGTTGCAACGAAGAGTGGGCCAAAATTCCTCCACCACAATGTGAGAGACTGATAAAGTCATACAGAAAACCATTAGTTCAAAGTATTGCTGCTAAAGTTGGTTCCGTGAGCTACTAAATCACAGGGTGCAAGTCATTTTTAAGTTGTTACCCTCTCGTCCTGTGCTGCCATTGTTCTTCTGCGGATGTTCAGCAACATCACGTTCATTCAGTGGCTCACACTATGAAAAATATAATTTTACCTCAAATGTAATTAAGCGTAAGAAGATGGATGGAACTCTTTATTACCATTAATAATGTCAAACTCAATTTTTGTACAAATCAATAATGACATAACAATAAATTACATTGTTTGAAAAATATTTTCATCATAGTTCAAATGAAGTGAGATCAAAATAAAAGAAGAAAACTGACATGTTTATTAAAATGAAGTAAACACAATTCAAATACATCAGAAACATAAAATATCCCTCCATTACTGCCTCTGTGCTATTTTTTTTAAAATCATTATTCAAAGTAAAATGCAGATAGTAAAACACAAAAATACAAATGACACTTATTTGATTTGATTTTGATAAACAGGTTAACAAGAAAATACAAGAAATTGCACTCTGCTTCTTTATGAGAACCTCTTTTTCTTGTCCAGAAATTCTCAAAGACCAACTGAGCTGACATAACACATTTGCTTTTTTTCACTAAATTCTCTAAATATTGTTCCTGTGTGAGCGTTCCTTTTGATAAAGCAGGTTTCAGGTCTCAGTCTAACCACCTACTGAGTCTACATTTAATGTTTAAATGAATAAAACTATGCAACTTTTGTTTTACACCATTTAATTTGTGAGTGATCACATGAAGCAGCTGTTGTGTTGTGTTCAGCAGAGTTCAAACTGTGTTGACTCACAGTTTGTACATTTCATCCAGACTTTGAAGAGCCTCTTCTTTGGTGTGTGTTTTCCACTCGCTGGGAATCTCCCCATTCCCCATGAATTTCAAACCGTGGTACTTTTCCAGTTCTTCTTGATATCGACACACAAACCACGTCCAATACTTCAGCTTAGACTCATCGGGGGTAATGCTCCAGTTTTCATATGGTGGCCCGGCTGTTCTGTATATTTTATAAGGAACATAGCCATCTGTATTTCTATTAAGAAAAGATTTATCACTTGCAACATTTGTTGTACAGAAGCAAGAAACCATTTCCACAGTATTTATGTAGTGCCAACCACTGACTGACTGAGAGCGATGAAAGGGGACGCTGTGGTCATCAGGAAGGTGATCTTTGATAGTGTTGGTACAAACAGCTGCACAGAACGGGCAGGTTTCCCAGCAGCAGTCACACAGCTGATCGATGAGGATTTGATCGGGTCTCAGTCTGAATTCCTTCATCTTATCCAGAGAAAGCTTCTTCATCTCCTCTTTGATGGATACAAGACCTTTCTCAATCTTTTCTTTAAGGAAGTCAAAACTGTTTATGTCCCTGAAGTTTTGACAAGAGATGGTATCAAGAGTTAGTTTTTCTTTAAGGAAACTGGAAAACTTCTCTGTCCACATGTCTATGTCTCCTCTCTGAGTTTTGACTTCATTTGTTGCGTCAAATAAAGCTTGATTGATAAGTTGACTGAATTCGTCCACATTTTTCCTGAGAATGTTCAGCGCTTTATCTTTGTGTTCTCCAAACATGTGTTCATTTACTTTCTCTTCTATAAAAGCCTCTACTTGTTTCTTTGGATTTCGGATGTAGGTAATGAAAGCATCAAAGTCCTCTTTCTCTGCAAGTGACTTCAACAAATGTTTCTCTAGGTTCAGTCTGTTCCCATTGAATGCTGGGAAACTGCACTTCATCTCTCCCGCGAGATCAATGGCAGTCTGGTTACAGACAGCCTCAACAGTTGAAACCTTCAGCTTCTCACAGACCATTTCTCCAAACACAACAGCAGACGAGCTTCCTTTGCAGAAGCTTTTAAAAATGTTGAAGTATTGTGTTTTCTTGCTTTCCAAGTAAGTGTGTGCATCATTTTTCACTGCGAACATTTTATGAGACTGTGAAAGCCAACTGCCCACACTGTCAAATACATACAGTAAGAGATCAACTGTGAACTCCTTCTTGAAAGTACGCTTCTTGTTTGACTTGAATTCTGTCACTGTCTCCTGAACATATTTGGCCACTTCTTGTAAGTAAGTTGAACTGTAGCCTCTTGTTGCTACAGGTTTGCTCATAATTGCATCAAGAGACTGTTTCTCAACATTGTTAATTAGCGATCTGATCAGTTCCTGGTCCTCAAAAGGTCTCCGAAAGTGACGTATTATTTTTTCACCACGATCTACAATAAATGTAACCACTTGGCTGGTTATCCCCTGTCCTGTTGTGTCTTGCTGCTTGCCAAAGAATATATAATCAGAGTAATCACCAACCTCGGATAGCTGTTTGTACTTCCCATTCTTTTTGCGGTCAACTATAAGAGCCCATTCAAAGCCAAGGTCATTAAGGATTTTTTCCTGATCCTTTTCCAGCTTGATGTCCTCAATGGGTTTGGTATCTGCAGTTAATTCTCTTACCCAGTGACTCCAAACACAGTTGAACTTTTTTTTAAGTTCTGCTTCATCTTTTGCTTTGTCTTTTAACTTTTGAGCAAGCTTTTTGCTCTTTTGCAGGAGGTTGTTCTCAAACTCTGTCTTCTTATCATCCAACTTTTTACAAGCTTTCTTCTGCTGGATAACTTCATCCAGTTTTCTTTCCACTTCTCTCACCAGTTCTTCTTGGAACTCCTTTATTTTGGTTTCAAATCGGCCTCTCCACTGAACCAACATTTCCTTGTCTTTGTCATCCTCAAAGTACTTTGTCATATCTTTTTCGACTTCTTTATATTTTTTGCTCATTTCTTTAAAAAGATCACTGCGCTCAACTCTGTCAAGTTTTCCATTTTCAATTCTGGTTTGAACCTGGTTTTCAATGGTCAGCATGTTACTCCTCAGGGCCCAGGTCCAGTTCCCATATTCTACCTCAAGTCTTCTGTAAACTGCAATTTCCAGTGTGTTTTTGAAGCTGAAAACAAACTGTTCATTCATCAGGGCTTTCCACAGATCATGAATTTTCCTATTCAAATGTGAGAAAGTGGTCCCAGCAGACTGTTTAGCCTTAGAGAGGACGATGTCCTTCAGCTCTTGGACGCTCTCGCTGTAGCCTGGATTTGGAGGAGCCATTGGTGGACTTCCCTCCCATAGCTGGGCGAAGTATTTCACATCTTTTTGCACGTCAAAGTCAATAACATCACTGAAGCACTCAGCATCACAAAGCTCCTCTTTGGCAGCTAGCTGAGCCATCTGGTCAAGCTTTTCTTGCAGGCGTCTTTTCCCATCCATGTTTTTCTCAGCAGCACCAATATCTGTAACATTCTGGTGAACAAACACACAACTCGGAGAAAGTTTAACTTTCCTCATCCTCATGAAAGCCTGAACAACGATCTGCAGCACATCTTGCATTTCAGCTGGATTCTCACCAAAGATGTTGATCAGTGTCAAGTTTCCCAGGCCAACAACAAATGTTGCCAGTTCATTGTCATGATGAAGAGTAGCATTTCCTGCCAGCTCAAGAGCACGCAGTCCTTCAGTGTCCACCACCAGCACATAGTCAAACTGGAAATCTTTCTTGACTTCCTCAGACACTTTGACCAACTGCATGTAGGCACCTTTGGTGCACCTGCCCGCACTCACTGCAAACTGCAGTCCAAACATGGCATTCAGCATTGTTGATTTTCCACTGCTTTGTAGGCCCAAAACTGACAACACAAAAACTCTCTGGTCACCTAGTTTCTTGATGACTTCCTTTATGAGACTAGATATCCATGTTAAAGGAACCTGACCTGCATCACCGTCCATCAGCTCCACTGGGTGTCCTGATATCATCAGATCTGCAGC
>JAVDPK010002840.1:586298-600996 GCA_034780415.1 Cichlasoma orientale
TAAGAAAGTCTGCTGGTGACATCTTCTGTTGATATTTGTCATGAAGGTGAAGTCTTCTGAGTAGTGTTTCAGTTTCTGTTTGACATTGTTTCTTTTCGATGTTCTGTTCAGGAATATTCACTGACTGCTGTAAAATAATAGTTATAATATAATTGTTGAATCACCATTTACTGTATGTAAAATATATGACACTGAGTACTTACAGTATGAAATACATTGTGAAATAAATTAGAGTTTCTGACCTTATTCTTTTTTGCTGTCTTACTCATAATGGAGAAACCTGTAAAATAACAATGATTTAACAGATTAGCAGAGGGACTTTGTTTACTGGTCAAAATTTGGAGCCACCGACTCAATCAAAGGTTTTTCATTAGTTTCTACTAATATATATTTCATGTAATTTTATTTAAATACTGTAATAATACAACACATAACAACACATGATATAATGTGGTGTTAATGTGTGTCTGCTTAGATAATTTTCTCATTTTTATAAGAATTTTTAAATTAAATATTATGTTATTATTTGCATTGTTATGGTGGTGTTGTCACAGAGGTTACGCGGCACTGGATAAAACTGGAGAAGCTCTTGTAGTTTGAATAGATAACACAAATGTTTATTATTCCAATTCACAGCAGGGAAATTTTGTGTATTACAGCAGCAAAAAGATAGGAGCATAAAAAGTCATAAATAAAGACAAAAAGAGAAAAAAACAAGCAGTTAAAAAATAGACCTATACTAAAAAAAGAGACCTATACTCAGATGATACTAAAAATAAAATGGCGTTAAAAGTAGATATAAGACCATATGGGAATTAAGGTTTACTGTTTTTTTTTTCTTTTTTTTTTGTTGTTTTTTTTTTAACAATTCTGTACATGACAGTTTGATGAGATGCACAAGAAGTCTACAGTGTAGGTGGTGAAGGGGAGCTAAAATAGTTTCCTGTGGGAACCCAAAGCTGCAAACAATTCTCTCAGATTCACAGCATTGTATCCTCACATATTGCAGTTTGTTGTTCTTTTATCCTTAATGTGAGATGATGGGCAATCCCTGGATTCTCCAGCTTGTCCCTCAGTAGCCTGAGCTGCATGGTGTTAAAAGCATTTAAATTATAAATCATGTGTTCACAGTGCTGCTGGCCTTGTCCAGGTGAGAGAAGGATCTCCATAGGAGGTTGAGAACAGAATCATCCAGCCCATTGCCAGGCTGATAGGCTAAGTGGAATGGGTCTATCAATGAGCTCACCAGCATGTGGAGATGAGCTAGGACCAGCTATTCCAAAGTCTTCATCAGATGCAAAGTCAGAGTCACAGACCTGTTGCTGTGGAGATCTCTGCAGTGCTATGCAAGATGTTTTCCAGAGCTACGGTACCTTCACCAGCTTCAGGCTCAATTTGAACATGTACTGTATTATCCAGCACAGCAGGTTAGCACAGCAGTTCAGAAGCCTTGCTATCAGGACATGCTGCCTTTCTCACCTTATGGTTTTCTCATGCTTTTTCACTGGTCACACCCAGAGCCTAGGAACACCTTTGCTGACCCATGTTGAGCTACATGTTATTGGTTTCTCAGAGGACTGTATTCGGGGCCTTTGTGTAGGACACGTACACTGCTGTGTATGCTAAGCACAAGCAAATACCTGCACAAACAGACACAAATGTAAAAGCATAAAATAGGCTTCAGTCCTTCTCAGCTCTCTCACACTTGATATGTTGTGAGGGACAGACAGGAGCAGGGGGTCTGTGGTTTGCAGGTTGTTGGATGGGGAAGTGCAGGGGGAGTAGACTAGAGATGCTCTAAGTGTGAACGTCAGAGGATGCGAGCTTTAATAACCCTGCATTCCTTTATAAGTCACCAGGAATGTTCCCACTCTGAAGTTTTTATCCTAGGGCTGAATGTACTTTTCAGAAGTATATAATATGATAAGATTTTGGTTTGGATGTTTTTCTGTTGTGTTAAGGAAAGAGATATAGAAGGACAGATGATAGTGGATTTTGGACAAAGAATGGAAATAGCTGTGGTGAACATGTAATTTATGAAGAGGAGGGGAACACAGGATTATTTATTAGTGTGGAGAAAAGTGCACGCAGGTGGACTTCATTTTATACACAAGGTGCAGTCTGAAAGAGACTGCAAGGTGGTGGCAGGAAAGAATGTAGGCAGCATTGGCTGGTATGCTATAGAATGATGCTGAAAATCAAGAAGGGGAAGCACATGAAAGCAGAGCCAAGGACTAAATGGTTGAAGAAGGAAGAATGTTCAGAGAAAGAGGTGAGCAAAGAAAAAGTTGGATAGCCAGAGAGAGTAGACAGGAATACTGGAATGCTGGCCATACAGCAAACAAAGAGGTGGCAAAGGAAAGGGAAAGGCTTGTAGTGAGTTGTAGGTGAAGCTGAGCAATTGGCTAGACAGAGAGACTGAGCTGGAAAGGATGTGCAGCAGGTTAGGGTGATAAAGAAACAGAAATGGAAATGTGCCAACAAGTGAAGAGAGTGTGTTGAAAAAATGAAAGAAGCACTTTGAGGAGCTGATGAAAATGAGAGAGAGATGAGGATGGATGGAGAAGAGTTAGGAAATCAGGAAGAGCAGAGTGTTAGTAAGGAGGAAGTGAGGGCAGCTATGAAGAGTGGAAAGGCAGTTGGCCCAGATGACATACCTGTGGTGGGAAAAAGATGTCTAGGAGAGAGGGCAGTGGACTTTTTTTAAATTACTTTTTTGGCCTTTTTGACTTGGACAGTGAACAGTGAAGACAGACAGGAAAATGAAGAGAGAGATAGAGGAACATATGCAGGAAAGGCCCTTAGGTCAGACACAAACTCAGGCCACCTGTACTACAACCATGTGGCATACATGGTTGCCTGCTCAACCACTGAACTACCCCAATGCCCAGTAGTGGGCCTTTTAACTAGATTATTTAACACAATCTGAGGAATGGAGGAAAAAATGTTCTGGTACTGATTTTCAAGAACAAGGGTTCAGAGCTGTGGTAATTACAGAGAGATATGAAGATATGGGGAAAAGTTGTTGAAGCTAGGTTAAGGAGAGAGGTGACAATCAGTGAGTAGCAGTATGGTTTCATACTGCGATGTTTGCTTTGAGAGTGTTGATGGAGAAGTATTGAGAATGTCAGAAAGAGCTGCATTGTGTCTCTGTGGATCTAGAAAAAGGAATTACATCAGATATTGGCTCTGAGGCCCTTCTTGTTTGCTATGGTGATGGACAGTTTGGCAAATGAGGTCAGACAGGAGTCTCTGTGGACTATGATGTTTTCAGATGATATAATGATCTGTAGTGAGAGCAGGAAACAGATGGAGGAGAGCCTGGAGAGGTGGATGTATGCACTGGAGAGAAGAGGAATAAAAGTCAGTAGAAGCAAAACAGACTACATGAGAGTGAATGACAGGGAGGCAGGTGGAAAGGTGAACATGCAAGGAGCAGAGGTAGTGAAGAATGAGTTGGATGAGTTTAAATACCTGGGGTCAACCATCTAAAGCAGTGCACAAAAGAGGTGAAGAAGAGAATCCGGGCTGAGTGGAGTGGGTGGAAATAAGTGTCAGGAGTGATTTGTGACAGAAGAATAGCAGCAAGACTGAAAGGGAAGGTTTACAAGATGGCAGTGAGACCGGCTGTGATGGTGGCTGAATTGAAAATCCTAAAGTTTGCACTGAGAGTGACCTGGATGGACAAGATGTCAGTACATCAGAGGGACAGTTGAGGCTGAGCGGTTTGGAGACAAAGTTGGAGAGCTAAGGCTAAGATGGTTTGGACATGTGCAGAGGAGAGATTAGACAAAAGATGCTGAATATGGAGCTGGCAGGCAGGAAAAGATGAAGACCACAGAGAAGATTCATGGATGTAGTGAAGGACATGGGTTGGTGTGACAGAGGAGGATGATAGGGACAGGGTGAGTTGGAGGCAGATGATCAGATGCTGTTTCTGCTGTGGGCATCAATTTGCTATCATGGTTTAAGACCCTATAGAGGGAAGGGTCACTGTAAACAAATATAAACTGGATAGTTATAGTATATAGTTGCTTGCTGGTTTACATAATTAGGGATTTCCTAATTGTCACAGGGAAAGGCATTTAATGACATATGCTGTGTAAAATATTTTTAGACCCAAAAGCAATGAAACAAACATTTTAAAAAAAAACCCATTCATAATCCACAATAAACTCACCTTTTTCATTTTGCTGAGAGACTGAAGAATCACTCCTGTCTGCTACTTCTTGGTAGGAGTTATGGTCCAGATGTTCTTGTCCCTCTTTGTCTTAATCACGCATCAGTCTACTGTAGCACGGGGGATTGTTTTCAGAGACCATGACATCTATTTTTTGTAACAGAGCTATTATCTCGTTTTCATCCGTCATGCTTCTGGTACATGTGTGGAATCGTTTTTCAGCAAATCTGCTATTAGCTTTCAGATCTGCCAGTGCCCTTTCACATTTTTCACCTGGATCATGAGTCACAACTGTCATTACATAAGGAAGAAACCCTTCCCCAAAGACTTTTCCTAGCCACAGCACTCCTGAACTGTAGTAACGGTTGTGTGGACCATATGGTAACAGTAACAGAAAGGCATGAATTTTCTGGCTTAATGGGATTTTGTCAATGCTTTGGAAATTGAGCATGTTAATGATGGTGATGTGCCGACCACACATATCATACAGTTTGGATGAAAACTGCTCCACATTGGTTTTGTTATCATGGTCAAGTAAGATGTTTTTTGGCCCAATCTCGATGGAATTTGTGTCACCAATTAACACAAGTGTGAGCTCAGGCAGCTCTGAAACAAACAAGACAACATCAGAAGGTTAGGGCCGGTCAGACTTGTCAGACTGCAAACAATTACCCGTGGGACTAGTTAAAATGGAATCATCAAAGCTGTGCAGAGTTTGCTGAGATTAAAATAAAATTAATGTAACAGTCAATGTTCCTAAATAAACTATTACCTTTGTGATGACTTGCAGCAGATTCAGACATAGTTGTTGTCTTCTCTCTGAGTGTTGAGCTTCATGAGTATCTTTCACTGGATCACACTAAAAAAAAGTAAAACATTTTTTCAACAATAATGTCATGATCCTGGGCTGCGCCCAGCATTTTGTGTTTGTTGCTTATGTACTGTTTCTTTTGTTATGGTCCTTGTTTAGGTTTAGGTTGTGCTGGTGTCTGGTTTTGTGCTTATGGGTTTCCCTCTGTTCTCATGTCAAGTTCCTGTGTCTTAGTCTCGGTCTTTGTTTCCACTTCCTCTCTTATTTTAGTAGTGTCTTGTTTCTTGTGCAGTGTGTTTAGTTTTGCTTCCCTTTTGTCAGCGCTGTGCTCCTCTCATGTTTCCACTCCCCTCATTACCTGGTCAGTATATATTGTCTGCATCCTGGCCAGTTCTTTATTAGTGTTGTCATGTTGGAGTGTTCCTGTCTTGCCTCGCTTTGTTTTTGGATTATGCTCTAAGTCTGGCTCCCAAGAGGATTTTTGTATTTTGGTTTTTATTATTCAATAAACACTTTTTAAGTTACATCTATTCATAAAGTCCTGCATCTGGGTCCATCTCTGCCTATCACACCGCCTGCCATGACAAAGAGACTTGTGGAGATTAAAGTGTGTTTTTACAGGGGAACACAAACATTTTAATCTCAAGATAAATAGGAAGACTTATGTACATTTGTCATTTTGATTAATTCTCACTTGAAAAAGAAAAAATATTAAAGGTGCAGTTAGTGAAATTCAGAACACCTGAAAGTCACACTGCAGCACCAGCATTTCAAACCACAACAATAAGGCTGTCATGGTGCTGCGTCTTTGATCCAGCGTTTTGAGTTTGATGTTTTAGATTATTATATGTTTAAGTTTCAAAGAGGAGTGAGCATAAAGAGAGTAATGTTTTTCAAGTGCCACCATATGTTTCATCGTTTTTGCCAGTGGATGGTACTGTCATTATAGCGTAACTCAGACAAAAGTCTGAGTCAAGTTGGTAATGGAATAAATGAGTCCCAACACTTCTTCAAAGAATGGTAGACCTCAGCTATCTAACAGGGATCTCTGTGGTAAAACACACACACCTGACGAGTTCCATAAAATAATCTTGTCAATTTCAAATGCCCAAACTTCATACACACAAATGTCATAAGGTCTAAATATGGTTTAAAATGACAGAATGAACAAAGTAACATCTCTATTTGAAACATGCATTTGATGGAATTTAAACCTACGAGCACTGTAGCAGGAACTCACCTTTTGTTGTGTGCTTCCTCAGCTGCCTAACCCAAGATCTGAGGACCTGTTTAACTCTCAGCTCCAGCAAACCTCTTCCACAGGCCTTTAACAGATATGATGTGGTGTGAAGGGTCCAACAGACTGTAAAACTCTCCATGCATATCACTACTGAATGACAAAAGTGAAAGAGAAAGAAAATTCATTTTACCCCAGACTTTTACATTAATTATGGTCTGGTAATTTGAACTGTAGGGCCAGTCAGACTTGTCAGACTGCAAACAATTACCCGTGGGACTTGATGGTTTTGCTCTCAAACATTTCAAAGTGTGCATAGACAGAACAAGGACTGTCAGTGACAATGAAATGAAGACAAGAAAACACATCTCTCTAACAGGGAATCATCTGTTAAGGTTGTTGGGAGATCAATTTAATAAAATAAATAAAAAGTTCCTATTCTTCCTCCTGGGGTTAGATTTAGGTTTGAGCATATTTGGAGAGTCACCAGATCTCAATCCAACAAAGCAACTTTGGGATGCGGTGGAATGAAAGATTCATGAAAGTGATACTCTTGCTTTTTATTTATTTTTTTAGCAAATGTGTGATGCTATCATGTTAATATGTACCAAAACTGGAGATATTTTTCCAGTATTTTGCTGAATCTTTGCTACACATAACTAAGGCACTCAAAGGCCAAAAGTCACTGTTTTCTGTTGGCTCTCTGCCCAAATGAGAGATTGAAGGCTCTAAGCCACTCCTCTATGAAAAAGATCACAAAAGGCATTGTTTGCATGGCTTTACTTGGCAGAGGTGCACACATACTGCAACTTTGCAAAATCACCAAAGTACTTTCATGTTTGTGTTGAGTTTTGCTTCATTCGCTTTAGTCTAAAATTTCATCTCAATTACAGAGTGAAATGTTTGCTTTAAAAAAAGTCAGTTGTTTTAATGAGAGTGATCCAGAGACTCCTTTCTCCATGTCTTACCATCTGATTGCTGGTCTGAGTCAAACTGAACTCTTATTGCACCATGTTTTTACCAGCAAAGTACAGCAGGCATGTTCTTTGTTCAACACAGATTGTTTGAAGTGCTTGGTGGTGAAATCTGCTGTTAACACGAATGAGCTTTTGCCTGAAAATTATGGTCAGCGTTTCAGGAACTGGAAACATTTTGTTTTGTTAGTGCTCTGCAGCTGAAGTAAAGTCTTATGAAAGCCTCTGTGAATTGATTATTTTGGATCAGTTTAAGAACTTTAAGAAAACTAAACTTATGTAAAAAATTTATATCGCTGCAGTAGGTGGATGATGATGTTTAACCACACTGACATGATTATTGAGATTCTGGTGCCCAAGGTAGTGGGCATGTGGCTGGTTTTCAAGCAAGGCGGACTGGGCTGGAGCAACATTTTGAAGGATCGAGAGAATGGCTGTTTTAGTCATTGTGACTGCTTTTAATGTCTCTCTTGTAATCATCTGTTATTTCATATAATCTGCACCTGTTTTCACTTGCATGTATAGAATATCAGTTGTATTTGTTTTTTTATTTGTTGTATTGTTATGCAATCAATATTTTTTAAATCACTACCAGTAAAACAACCTATAAATATTTAACAAATAAAATAAAATTCTTTCTTTGATAACTTAAATCCTAATCACACAAATCACACATGTGAAGCTTGCACTGCAGCCCATAAGAGACAGATGCTGTCAAAAGTCTCAAGTAACCACCAGTAGTGTATATTAAGCAGCATGTGTGCAGCAGCCTAGGACAAGCAGCCTGCAAGCCATGTGAGCGAAGCAGTAATCTGGGCTGGAAATGCAAAAAACTGGTGTGAGGCATACGTACAGTGATTAACAAATTGATTAGAACACCTTTCATAAACAAGAAAACACAAATATTTTAGAAATCTGTCAAAATCTGTTTTTGCCAGAGCTTATCTTTAGATTTTTACATGCTGTAGTGCCTTTTTTTGGAACATCAACCTTTATAGCCCAAATTTTAATAATATGTATGTAACAAGGCTATGGTAACTAAGTAAAGTACTAAAAAAAAGTACTTTTCATGCAGAACTGTCATAGTTGCATCCTTCAAAACTGTAAATGAAAAAAGTTGGAAAAATCCTTTCAAATCACAGAAAATGGGTTTCAAATGTGTTCATGACTTCATTTTTGAGATACACTCACTTTTATGAACTGTAGCAAAAATGAAAATAAAACACCTATTCTAAGGGTCCCAGGAACTTATAATACAGAAAGGCCCAAAGTCAATTTTTTTCAATAGGGCCAGTGGAATTATGATAGACCTCAAAGAAAAAAATACAATTCACAGGAAAATTACATCATTACCTGTTGTCACAGTTTGTGGCACACTTGAAAACAAGATGATAGTTTATGCTGACAATGTGATGATTCAAACAGTCGAAGGGCTGTGAACAGCTGATCAGATTGCTAAATAAAGCACCCATGTCTGGATTATAAGGGTTTTTTTTGTGCAAAATGAATTATTACTCTCTTTTTCTGCCAGCATTTAAAAATAGATGTGAAAATAGGAGTGCTCGTACTCCTGTCAGTCAAAAAGAGTTACCAAAAATATATATTATTCTTTATTGGGAAAATAATTGAAACAACTACTGTAAATAGTCATTATTCACACATAATTCCAAAAAAGTTAATAGAACCTCCTTGGTTCTTGATAACAGCTTGAATTCTTTCTGGCAATGACTTCTTTATGTACTTTTTGCCAGTCTCTTATTGAGTTCCATATAGTTATTAGATATTCCCAGAGACTTTTGATGAAACTTTTCTGTGACCTGTCTTTCAATCCACTAAATCCTAAATCCATTCAGTAGGATTTAAGTCCAGACTTTGATTTGACCAGTTTCAGTACTCCAGTTTCCTTGTTGATGGTCAAATCGTCTCGTGCACAACTTTGAGCATTGCCTTGGGCCATTGTCTTGTTAGTATTTAAATCCACAACCAGTTTCAGTCGAAAAGGAATTCCATGATGCATCAAGATGTTGTGGAAGACAACAAATTTTACCTCCTTGACGCCTGTGTTGTCCATCGCTTCTGTAATAGGATCAGTAAGAAAAAGCTGAAATAATAAGATTATGGTTTCATAAGTATGAAATACTTGTGACACAGACTCTGCTGGGTGTCAGGCAGCACCAGCCTGTCACAGTGCCAACACAGAGAGACAAACAACCATTCACACCTATCAGCAATTTAGAATAAACAAGTAACCTAACTAAGCGCATGCCTTGGTACCTGGGCCAAGGTGGACTCAAACCCAGACTTGACAGCTGTGAGGTAGCAGTGCTAATCACTGCGCCACCATGTATGACAAAACTCCAACACGTCTGGTAAAGAAATAATGTAAAAAATACCATATTTATTCGCCTCTAGAGGGCACCCACATGTCAACTGAACTAAAGAGGTGGAATTTAAAAAGTTGGCACGTGTTTGCTTGGTTTCCCTTTTTTGTTGGTTGCAAGCCCAGATGGGAGGCCAGTGTTTTTCTCCATGTCTCCACTTCTGTCTCTCTCCAGTGTATCTGCATGCCGCTGTGTTCCTGTGTTTAAAAATGTCATCCTGCCTTAGAGATGTATTGAACATCTGAAATGCAGTGTAAATAAGTAAGCTCAAGATCATGAAGTATTTGTTTTAAATGTAAAGGTGAAATGTCCTTCAAAATGTCATCAGACTACTCTGCATGTCCTACATGAATTTTGACAATTACATAAGATGATGTGACATCACAGTATTGCGGGGCCTATAAGGAGCACACCTGTAACGACCAAAAGTTATAAAAATAATAATACTCTGTGTATCTTGGTTATGTCCTCATGATGTCTTTTTGATAACTGGAGAAACAAATCAGCTTTTGTGTGTTATATGTGGACAAAATTATAACACAGTTGAACTCTCTGATGTGATGTTCTGGAGGAGTGCAAGTACCCAGGCACCCATATTCACAACAGACTGAACCGGAAGATCAAAACCGAGGCTGTACACAAGAAGAGGACGAGCAGTCTCTTTTCTCCCTAAGGTAGCTGAAATCCTTAAATGTGTGCACCAAAATGCTGGAGATTTTTTATGAGTCCACTGAGGCGAGTGCAGTGTGCTTTGACAGAAACACTGGAAACAATGATTAGGGAAGCTGTCTCTGTGATTTCCTGAACTTCTGAAGCTGTGGTGGAGAGGAAGTCACTCAACAAGCTGTCATAGTCCCGACCCCCTCTGCAGCACTTACTTCTCAAACAGACTCTTTCATGCTGTCAGCCTCTGTAATGCAAACCCAGTTCTGAAAATGTTGAGCTGCTGTGTAATGTGTAAAAACTGAGTGCACTGATTTCTAAATTAAATGAACCCACAAAAAAAAAAACATAAAATGTTTAAAATGAGACATTTCACTACTCCATGAAAAATACAGGCACATTTTGAATTCACAGCAGTCAGGTCCTAGGTTTGAATCCACCTTGGTCGGGGCCTTTCTGTGTGGAGTTTGCATGTTCTCCCCATGTCTGCGTGGGTTTACTTGGCTTCTGAGGAATTATATTTATGTCAAAAGTCATGTGGAAGAAAAAACATAATTTGAGCAAATCATTTAATTGGCGCAGGTATTCATTCCTCGTGCGTGAATTCAACAGCAGAACTCAGCCGCCACTTTCAGCAAACTTTATTTTCCAAATTATAAACTAAAAGGTTTAAAACAGCCATTCATGTTAGGCTCCGCCCAAACAGTCAAGTCAGTTGCTTCCAGTGAGCAGGATTCAGTGCAGTGAGTTTCCCATGAGAGTGTGAAACTGCAGCAGCACGTGTTCAGCAGACACTTGCATGCACAATAGCATGCGCAAAGCTCTCTCTTCCACAGCATGTCTTTTCTCCTCTCTCTCCCCTCAGCCCCAACCAGTCAGGCAGATGACTGCCCCTACCCGAGCCTGGTTCTGCCCGAGGTTTCTTCCTGTTAAAAGGGAGTTTTTCCTTCCCATTGTTGCCATATGCTTGCTAGGGGGTTGTTTTGACTGTTTGGTTTTCTTTGTAATATTGTTGGGCCTTTACCTACAATACAAAGCGCCTTGAAGCGACTGTTTGTTGTGATTTGGCGCTATATAAATAAAATTGAACTGAATTGAATTGAATTCTTTGTGTGCGTGGCTGCTGGGTTCTACGCACGCGTAGGTTGTTGAAAATGCGTGCAAGGAATGAATACCTGTGCTTGTTAATTAAATTATTTGCTCAGATGATATTTATTCATGACGTGTTATAAATATAATTCCATACAGTTACCTCCCACAGTCCAAAGACATGCAGTTAGTGGGGTCAGGTTAATTGGTGATTCTAAATTGCCCATAGGTGTGAATGTGAGTGTGAATGGCTGTCTGATCCATTGTATAGATCTTCCCACTACTTACCATCAACCAGTATGGTATGATAATCTTAAGTTTGTGCATGTCATACTATATGAGCAAATAAGCTACATTTTTTCCTTTTAATCTATTATTTGCTAAACTAAAAAATGTATTGTTTATTTGCTCTCAAGTCTTCTAATTTAATTCTAACCATGTGTTTCTCAGCAACTTGAGCTGAAGAATGTGGATCTGAGAGCTGGAGATGAGCTGAAGGTGGGATAATTCTGCATGATGCAGAGAGGTAAGCTAATGAAACACATAACATTAATTTTACAGTATAATAACCATATACATTCAAATTATGATACCTGCGCTTTCACTCCTGCAGTAGGAAAAACAAATCTAATACAATTATTTCAAACCTGTAGCTGTATTCTTCTAAGCACTGCAATTTATATTAAAACTATGTTTTTTATAATTGCTAATCAACTCAGGTTCCAGATGGCTCTCAGCTACGATGAAGACGACCCGGCACTGTGCTTTAATCCTTGTTAATCATTCCCATGGGCTCTCCTGTGTGAGTGTTCATTAAAGCAGTTTTCTGTTTACCAGTGTAATCACCTATTGATCCTCCACATTCAAATGTTTGAATAAGTAATAAATGTGACTGTTATTTGATTTGTGAATATTCACATGAAAACAGCTGCTGTCATTTTCAGCAGAGTTGAAACTACGATAACTCACTCATGGTTTGTACATTTCATCCAGACTTTGAATAGCCTCGTCCTTGTCTGCTTTCCAGTCTTTGAGAATCTCAGAATGCTTTGTGAATTTTAATTTATAGTAGCTTTCCAGTTCCTTCTGAAATTCATACACAAACCATGTCCAATACTTTGACCTATACTTATCAGGGGTAATACTCCAGTTAGCAAACCTTGGCCCAGCTTTTTTGTACTCTTTATAAAAAAAGAGCTCTTCTGAAACTCCATCTGGGTAAAATTTGTCATCACTTGCAACTTTTGTTGTGCAGAACTCAACACACATTTCCTCAGTGTTTCTGTAGTGCACGCCATTGACTGCTTGAGAACGATGAAAGGGGGAGCTGTGATCAATCTTGTGCTTAATCACGTGATCTTTGATAGTGCTGGTACAAACAGCTGCACAGAACGGACACTTTTCCCAGCAGCAGTCACACAGCTGATCAATGAGGATTTGATCAGGTTTCAGTCTGAATTCCTTCATCTTATCCAGAGAAAGCTGGTTCATCTCCTTTGTAATGGATACGAGGCCTCTCTCGATCTCTTCTTTAAGAAAGTCAAAATTGTTTATGTCCTTGAAGTTTTGACAAGAGATGGCATCAAGAGTCAGTATATCTTTGAGGAAACTGGAAAACTCCTCTGCCCACATGTCTATGTCTCCTCCCTGGGCTTTGACTTCTTTGGTTGCATCAAATAAAGCTTGATGGACATCCTTCTTAATTTTAGTCACATTTTTCCAAAGTATATTCATTGCTTTATCTTTGTGTTCTCCAGACATGAAAGTGTTTACATTCTCCCTTATAAAAGCCTCTACTTGCTTCCTTGGATCACAGATGTAGGTGATGAAAGCTTTAAAGTCCCGTTTCTCTGCAAGTGACTTCAACAAATGTTTCTCTAAGTTCAGTCTGTTCTCATTGAATGCTGGGTAACTGCACTGCATCTCTCCAGCAAGATCAATGGCAGTCTGGTTACAGACAGCCTCAACAGTCGAAACCTTCAGTTTTCCACAGATCATTTCTCCAAACACAACAGCAGATGAGCTTCCTTTGCAGAAGCTTCTGAAAATGTTGTAGTATTGTGTTCTCTTGCTTTCCAAGTAAGTGTGTGCGTCGTTGTTCACAGTGAATGTTTTATGAGACTGTGAAAGCCAGCTGCCTGCCTGATCAAACACATACAGTAAGAGATCAACTGTGAACTCCTTCTTGAAAGCATATTTCTTGTTTTTTTCAAACTCTGTCACTGTCTCCTGAACTTTTTTGGCCACTTCTTGTAAGTAAGTTGGACTGTAGCCTCTTGTTGCTACAGGTTTCTTCTTAATTTCATCAAGAGACTGTTTCTCAACATCATTTATTAGTGATCTGATCAGTTCCTGGTCCCTATGCTGAAGAGGTCCCCTAAAGTAACGTATTATTTTTTCATCAAAAAATGTAGCCACTTGGTTGGTGAACCCCTGTTGTGTTGTGTTTTGCTGCTTGCGAAGGACTACATATTCAGAGTAATCACCAACCTGAAATATTGTTTTATACCTTTCATTATTTTTGGAATCAATTATAAGAGACCATTCAAAACCAAGGATATGAAGGATATTTGCCTGATCATCGTCTAGCTTGATATCTTTGATGGGTTGTGTACCTGCAGTTAATTCTTTAACCCAGTCACTCCAAACACAGTCAAACTGTTTTTTAAGTTCCTCTTCATCTTTTGCTTTGTCTTTTAATTGATGAGCGAGTTCTTTGCTCTTTTGCAGCAGGTTGTTCTCAAACTCTGTCTTCTTATCATCCAGCTTTTTACAAGCTTTCTTCTGCTGGATAACTTCATCCAGTTTTCTTTCCACTCCTCTCACCAGTTCTTCTTGGAACTCCTTTATTTTGGTTTCAAATCGGCCTCTCCACTGAACCAACATTTCTTTGTCTTTGTCATCCTCAAAGTACTTCGTCATATCTTTTTCGACTTCTTTATATTTTTTGCTCATTTCTTTAAAAAGATCACTTCGTTCAACTCTGTCAAGTTTTCCATTTTCAATTCTGGTTTGAAGCTGGTTTTCAATGGTCAGCATGTTACTCCTCAGTTCCCAGGTCCAGTTCCCATATTGGACCTCAAGTTTTCTGTAAACTGCAATTTCCAGTGTGTTTTTGAAGCTGAAAACAAACTGTTCGTTCATCAGGGCATTCCACAGATCATGAATTTTGCCTTTGAAATGTGAGAGTTTGGTCCCAGCAGATTGTTTGGCCTTAGACAGGATGATGTTCTTCAGCTCATGGACGCTCTCGCTGTAGCCTGGATTTGGAGGAGCCATTGGTGGACTTCCCTCCCATAACTGGGCGAAGTATTTCACATCTTTTTGCATGTCAAAGGCAATAACATCACTGAAGCACTTAGC
>JAVDPK010002840.1:626513-701987 GCA_034780415.1 Cichlasoma orientale
TGTGTGTGTGTGTGTGTGTGTGTGTGTGTGTGTGTGTGTGTGTGTGTGTGTGTGTGTGTGTGTGTGTGTGTTTATGGGCCTAATTGTGTACATGTGTTGCCTTGGTGATTCCGAATGACTCAAAAGAAGCCAGTGTGTTTACTGGTTGTCCTGGAGGAATGTGGGAATGATGGTGAAAGGAGGGCAACCTCACCCTCTCTGTTTGCGTGCTCTCGCTGATATTTATAGTCTAAGTCTGCTGGAGAGTGAGCGGAGGCTATGAGAAAATGTATCACAGCAACAGGTTGAATTTTTTTTCGGGGGGTGGGGGGGCATAATTCATCTTGACTATTACAGCACAGCTCTGATACTGGCTCACTGCCTGGTTATTTTTGGGGCAGTACGCTTAGATTTCCATATAGATATCTTTAGCAGGAACTTTTAATTTATACTTTAAAACGCAAATGGTCCATGATGTTAACGTGGCATTACAAAATTCCACAAATCTGGGCTTTGCTGCAAAAGGACTAGAAGATCATGTCTCTCTCCTGCCAATACTAATTATTCTTATATCTGCAATAGAAAACTTTATCCCAGGAGAGGAGAGGAGAGGAGAGGAGAGGAGAGGAGAGGCCATGAGTGCCACATTCATCAAGAATTTGATCGTGAGTGTCAGACCAATAAAAAAACCCATGCACCGAAATCACATGCACATCAAAAAGTCATCTTTCTCTTAGTTTGAAGTTAAAGTAAATACTGAAGATATTTGATTTCAACAAACCCAGACAGATGATGCTGAGATGTCTCAGGAAAAATAAGTACAATTTCAGCAATATGTTAGAGATTTTCTCCATTCACAGAGTCGTTACGTGTGCACTACAGTTTTCAGTAAGTCGTTAAACACTCAAAACTTATACTGCTCATTTTAGTATTTTGTTCCCAAAGAACGTTAACAATAATAGATCTTGTCGAGATCTAGAATTGCATTTATTGTTCTTTTCCTTTCTTTCATCTCAACGGGAACTGACTGCATCTTATGTTTGACACACAGTCTAGAGTCAGTGATACAGGCTCTGTTGGATAATAAAACATAAATAAAACTCAAATAAAACTCAAAAATGTGTCTGAGATAAAGGAGAAGCTGAAAGCTAAAATAAATCAATATGGAAACAATTCCAGATGGTTTTTTTTGTTTGTTTGTTTTTTTGAGGAGCAGTATCAAAATAGGCTCCTGTCACAACCTCACAGCTGTATCTGAGCATCAGATACAGTTCATCAACATGAACTAATAATGTGTAAATGGAGAGTCTTTCTATCATCTTGTATTGTGAGCTTTGATCTTTTCCGGGTAACTGTGCAGCCCCACTGTCTTGTATAATGGTTTTCTAGATGTACACAGGATTAATACCACAGTCTGTGCTGGAAGTGGTTTAATCTGTACCTCTGTCCCTCATGTGACACCCTTTAAGATAATGCCCAGGTGCCTATCTAATAAACCGTTATATTTGAGTATGATCACTACATCTACATATTCTCTGCTCACTTTTAATGATGATAATCTCATCACTAAGGTACTTTACATAAATCCCATCCCATGCTGGAAGTGATTATCTGTATTATCTCACCATATGTGCAGAAGGAATCATCTGTTGAACTGATGGAGCCGGGGAACAGCACCCTCTGCAGGCACCCATTGGGAGAGTCTATGTTCAGCTGGGGCAAAGAGATGGCATTCTTGATGATAGGTGAGATATCTGGCGGTGGGGACGACAAATCCCGGGAACCCCCTCGTGGCCGCGGACCAGAAGTTTTGCGTACATGCCGAAAGGTGCGTGTGAAGAATCCCGTTGTTTTGGAGCTGCTTGCTGAGTCTGGGCTTCCTGGCTCCCTGATGCCCCCATAGTTGCTGAGGAAGGAAGTGTCGCCAAACACATCCCCGCCACGGCCGACATGCATAGTATGCCGGAAGTCTCCCAGTGGTGGGCTGATCATGTCCACAGAGAGGTCACTCTTGAAACGACGTTTCCCTTGAGAGCCAGACACAAGGCCTTTAATCCCTGGCAGCTTTCCAAGACTCATGGTGGCAGAGAAAAGCTGCGCAATTTCCCTTGAAAATTAAATGAAATCGCCTGGACTCTGATTGCACGTCAGTCAAGTCTGAATTCCAGGCTGGGGTCCACTGTAAAACCACAGAGAGAAAGCAAATTAAAAAGCCTGGACAGCGAGAGGAGAAAACAGAAAAATGTGGTCGTTCAGTCAGCAGAGAATGTGTGTATAATCAATTCTCAATACTGTCACAGCCAGCTATTCATCAACCCCCTGCCCACGGTTTCCCTTTTATATCTACACTTTAAGATGCCAAAATGAATGTGGAGCCAGTTACATCCCTGTCTACTTCCCCTTCTCTTCCTCTCCTCTCATTCACAGCTGCTTTTGTCCTGCAGAACAGCAAACTTCAGTGATGACGAAATAACAGACAAACACCACACCGCGCTTCCTCTGGTTACCTTAGCCCATTTGGTTTGTGAGTATTTTTTTTTTCAGCAAATTTTCATGCTTTTTCTACACTTGGAGAACCGCCTTAATGTCTCAAGTTAAATTGTGCTTGCACCCACTACGAGAATCCTGTCACCAGGAAGAAGTGTGCTTAATTTCCCTTTTATGAAGCTTTTATACAGAAATGCTGCAAACTGAGGACAATAATAAATGAGATATTACTATATGCATTCCCTTCGCTTGACTGACTTTCCCTTCTCACTATTATTTACATTAGCCTACAAGGATTAACACATGAGTGTGAGTCTGAGGTGTTACTCAGGTCTGTGTGGTTTCTAACCTCACTTTAGCGCCTCATGAACACTGCTTGCACTCAAGGCGAGCAGTGATGAAATGCACGTATTCCAAATTATTTCATAGAAGCATTTTAGTTCCCACTGTTTACTCATCAGAAATCCTTATCTTTTTAGGTTTTAGGTTCCAAAGCTTTCTGAAATGTGACACTGCTGTGTTTCCAATATTCCTTACTGGCAGTAAATGTTTGTTCTGAGAGGCTCTGAAGTGTCTTGCCCAGTGCGTTGTTCACCTCTTGTCTTCCTTAGTGTCCACGCAAACCAAAACGGAGCCAGCACAGTCTCCCACTGAAAAGATTTATCCATGTGTGGCACCACACTGTCCACGGGACATCCTGTCCCCAGCCTTCTTTGTCCTCTGTTCCCTGGTCCTTCTGTGCCAGAGAGGCAAAACCTCTGAGAAGCAATGAAAGCAATCAGAGCAAAAGAGGAAGAGGGGCGATGCACTCTTGGAAAGAGCAATAAAGTAAAGCGGTGTAATCCAGTAACTGTTTTGTCTGCATCGTTCTGGAAGAACGATAAAGCTCCTTCAGGATTGTCCGCGCATGGGATTAGCTGCTAATCCCTTCTGTCTTCCCTCCCTCTTCGACTCCCTCACTAGTCTTCTTCAATCCACTTAGGACGTCAGTGTTTGCCAGGTAGGTTTTCATTCAGTTCACATGGGGCAAGCTACAGATTAGGGAGAGAAAAGGAGAGAGATGTGAGTTACACACTGGACCAAACACTAAACAAGGAGTATTCAGGCAGACATAAATGCATCAGACATCTAAAACTTTAGCTTGCTGGGATTATTTGCTGATCAGTCTGGGACTGAACTTGACAAATAAAACCTGACATTGCTGGGGGCTTAGAAGAGTCGTCTGTGTACTTAAACTCACCTCCTCAGCCTTTCCACACTTGTGCATTTTAGAATTGGGTTTATTTTAGTGCTGAAGCAGTGAATCAACAGTTGGGTAACAGGAAATTCTCAGCTCTTTTGATAAATGAAGTTATCACAAATGGCAGACGTTTGCTGGTCCCACCTTTCCTAATGTGCAGCTTTTGATTTGGTCATCATCGTGTGATCTGAAAGAAGAATCTGTCTCCACAATACAACCTTGTATTAGCTTTGTCTTCCACATTTGAACAACTTCTCTAGAGATAAAAACTCTCCAAAACCTTGCAAAGGCCCTGAGGTTCTGTTTTTCCTGGACACACTCAGAGCACCTTCTTCCTGAGTCCAAGGCAAAGGGAGTACTAGTAATCTCCGAACACGAGACCTTTCAACAACACAGGCAGTGATGGATTAACAGCACGGGCTGCAGGGGTTACCAGCCGAGGTGTGATATAAGAACTTAAGTAAGATGATGGCGCTGCAGTTAGTGGGCACAGGTCTGAGCTAAGATTACATTCTATTATTTTTAATTATTCAGTTTTTCAGCATTTGTTGCTATTTATTCCTGAAGAAGGGATGTAAAATCAGAGGAAAAGTTAGATATGATAAAGATGTATTGACAGGAGGAGTCTTAACCCAACATCCATTCATATACAAGAGGAGGGAAAGTGGGGGGATTTTAGCTGTTGCATGACCACTTCTGATCTCTCGGCTCAGCTTAGCTTTAGGGAGTGATTAGAGCTTGTGGGGCACAAGAAGGTGAGAGACAGATAAACATTAACTTCAGAGACAAACACGCAGAATAAATGCCAACACTCGGTTTGGACACAATTGGATTGAAAACTGATTTGTGCAAAATTTTAGATTCATTCCCCAACTTATGAAAATAAAATCTGTGAATAGCTTTGTTTTTATCCCTCTTTCCAATTTACTTTATATTAGTGTTGCATTTTCTTGTTTGATGCACTGGAGGAGAGCACCCTGTCGGGGAGAGTGTGACTCGTGTTTCTGGAGCTAAAATTTACAGATCTCCCATAAACGCATCACATCCAGGCAATCGTGACCTCAGTGTTTTGAAAAGAGGACCGTTACCAGGATTCACTCACTACAGTAAAAGCCTGTGTCTGTGTGACTGTGCAGAACGGGCAGATTGGTTTGCACCTTTCTCAAGAACTGGTGATCCAAAAAAAAAGAAAAAAACATGTCCAGCTTTCGTTGTAAGAAGCAGAGTGGCGAAATTTTACAAAAGGCAGAGCTTTATGGCCTGTGCTCACTTATTACACCCATTGAAAATAATGTTTGTAGAGTTTAGGTTAAGGGTTTGGCACTTTGTTGAGATGATTAAATTTAGGGGTAAGGGGCTTGGAAATGCATTAATGTTAATGAATGCCCTCGCGAAGATAACCAAACCAATATGCACCTGTGTTTATGTGTGCCCCTCCCTCTACATACAGAGTGGAGCAGGCAGCAGTCACTCTAGGGCAGGAGTGGGCTATTAATTTTCCCAAGGGCCAACATGAGAAACTGGGACTGCTGTGGAGGGCTGCATCAATAAGCGTACAAAGAAATAAAATTCATATTGAGCAGAACTGAGTTTAGTTTTCAGCTTATTGTGCAGCAGTTTCTCATGTGCCCCTTGGAAAAAATGAATTGCCCACTCCTGCTCCACAGGAAAGCCAGGGAACAACTTTTAGGCAAAATATGAGAAGCGCTGATCTAAATGACCTCGAACTCTGCGCTGCACAAACACATGGACAAACCTTCCTTGAATTATTACAACTAACTATGATAATCAGTCACAGCTTCTCATGGTGAAGCTATTTTGTTTCTCCTGCTCTTCTAGCTGCCAAATTCTTTCAGCTCCATAACACACTTTTATATAATACCCCCCCAGTGACTTTGCGAGCAGTAAATTCAGCTCAGTTCTCCATGTAAAATAAAGTGTAATTTCAGCACATAAACCCAGCTTGGAAACGCCATTCCTACAATTGGCCTTGTTAGAAACACACAGAAAGACATTTAGATCTGCTAAACATGCTAATTATCCCTAAATTGTACCTGCAGGCATCCGTAAACAAGCCTTTTTCACATGAGCGGCCTGACTGATTGCAGACAGAGGCAAAGATGCAGGTCTGAAAAGTGTAATGGAAACAGCGTGCAGTGGGGAGAGCAGACCGGACGCCATCAATTATGGGCATCAAATAAAGGATCCGGGGACGCTGATGAGAAACACATTTTTACCTCCTGTCTTTAAGTGTTTCCCCTAAACTTCTATTTTAGGTTTTCACTTCAATTAATCTCAGTGTCCTTTGTCTCTGTTTTTTCCCTCTGTCACAAAAAAAAACCCCCAAAAAAACACACACACTGTCAAACATGCTTCCTGTCTCTGTCAGTCTCCCAGCTGCAAACAGAATTACTGTGTTAGTCAAACATCTGGTACCACAGAGCCACAAACTGCAAAACAGGGCTCTGAAGACATTTGAGGGGCTGGCAGCGAAACATCATTGTATATAGACTTATAGGCAGACACAGGGCTGTGTCACAGTAGCTCAGCTCTGAGGTCGCTTCCTTCCCTGGACTGGAGGGCCGTCGTCCTCTTAAAGCACAGCACCAGCGAACTGTGGTTGAGGTCAGAACACCCTGACCATTACGCACAGCTCAAAAATACAACATGCGCTCAGTTTACAAGGATCGACTGCTGCAACGTGGCAATAGACTTCATGGCCTGCCAGCTCCTTATGTTGAGGGTGTCTGGCCTGCACACATTCAAGTGCATTACAAATCATCTGACTGCTGTGGTGGCTATCAGTGATGACTGAGAGGTGTGACATCTTTCTGATATGCTGATGTCGGATGATATCAGACTGCATGCAACATGTGAGCACTGACTTGTATATGACCTTCCTGTTGTCTCCCTCCCCCATGTACCTTGATCTTCTATTGAGTCAACGAACCTTGCACAGGAACACCCAACATAACGTCACATTAGAGGTCTTCAGCAGGTTCAGTGACTTATTTTTCAGGGCACAAATAATGTAAAGAAACCACTGCAAAACAACTGCAGGGGAAGCCAATGTGTTAGCCACTTTGATCATGTTTAACACTCGCATCTGTCACTACTTTCATGAATTCTTTCTTTATGTTTGGAACCTGTGTCAACAAAACTCTGAGGAAACGAGGCCCAGCAACAGTTACATGCATCTCATTCTGTTTGAAAGGTTCACCTGACAAACTTCCACCAAGCAAACACAGCGGGGAGGTGCAGTAAATGAAATATTATACTGGCTGTTTAAAGGAACAACTATAAGCACATGTTTAGTTTAGTGTTCTGGTTCACTCACCACCCTCAAGAAAAGCCAGAGAAGAGGGATTGCTACAGGCCCAAGCCCCTAAAAGGGCTCCAGTTGTTTAGATGGTTGAAGGGCAGTCATTTAACAGTGACGCCAACTCCCTGACAGGCTGCCAGCCCAGCGATCTGAGACCTGGCACAAAGCTAGGACAGTTGTTCTGTGGTTCAGCTGGAGGAGAACAGCGACCAATTGATTTAAAATGTTTAAACCAAACAAAATCTCACTGCATCACATGGAAACAAGCTGCAAATCATGCTGGGACTGCAGCGTGTCCTACAGGGTTTACAGTCACTTCTGTTTTAATTTGAATAAAAACACAAACCCAGTTTAAGGGAAGTAATGCTGTTAAAGAGGACGCACACAAAAAGTAACTTTTGCAAGTGCAAGGAAACAGAGGTGGATCATAATGTGGGCGGAACAGAAATTTTTATTGGACTATGATGCTGCATTTTCATTGATACACCTGCAATATGAGCACAGCCCTTTTTTTTGGCCTCGTTTGGAGCACTGTGTGAAGCTTGCATGTCACTTTTTGTTGGGGGGGGGGGCACAGAATACAGAGACATGCATAACGTAAGCAAAGGTGTGCAACAGGTTATTACAATAAAACAAGTGCCGCAGCTCCTTGCGCTCCTCTCATAGTGCGTGCATACACACACTATATTCACTACATGTATATTTAGACTGTAACAGCACCCTGGGTGTAACTTTTCATATACATTTCACATGGCTCATTAGCAGTTCTCGGTAAATTTCATGCCACAAAACTATTAATAAACCCCGCGATTAATACGCTTACCTTAAAAAAAACGCAGACAGCGGTTCCTTCACAACGTCAAAGTTACCAAGTATGTTCTTTGCCATCCTCCTCGGTTTGCGGTCTGCACCGTAAGTTTCCGCTCGGGCATCAGTGCACCGCAGCAGTGCAACGGCTCTGTGCTGCTGCTGCTGCTGCTGCTGCTGACAAGTGAGCTGGATGAGGAGGAAAAGGAGAGAGAGCGAGAGAAGGATGTGGGTGGAGGAGGAGATGGTGGTGGGAGGACCTCGGAAGTGAAGCACTACATTATGCGTGCATGTTATAGGTAAAGAAATGCAAAGGTAAAACTCCACCCAGACAGATCAGCATAAACTCTTAAGATGAATAAAAAGAGGAAAGCATGTGAACAATAGGGCAGCAGACCCATTCATTAGAAAAGTGAAAGGAGGAGCAGAAGTAGATAACGCGCTCATCTGAGGTCACCAAAGGAGGCGAGTGTGAACGTCATGGAGGGCTGAAGGCTTCAATGACAAACTACTGTGACCGTTCCCACACTGTCCTGCCATTGTGAGGTTATGCTTCTAAATGTGAGCACATGGTAGATATGAGGCTTTTGCTTTTTTTGTTTTTATGCATTTATTTCCTGTCTGAGCTCACCTTGATCCTCTCTTTGGGCAGGAAGCAGTGACTCTTCATCAAAAACAGGACCTGAGATATGCAGCAAAAACACGCAAACACATGCACACCCTGACCTTTACTCAGATTTCCTAAGAGCTGCATGGGTGTCATCTAACCTTTATTCTCTGTGGTTCTGTGGCCAAGCTCATTTGAGCATGCAATAATTATGCACATGTTTAGTGTTTGCTGTATGTGTGTGTGGAGGGGGGGGGGGACTATTTTTGACCCTTTGGTGGGCACAGTATGAACGCAGAAAAAGATGCATTCTCACGGTATTTGGGGGGAGTTATGTTCGCACAATCACAAAGCTTTCAGACATTTACTCAGCTTACAAAAGGAGAATATTTGTGAGCGCTCGGGTGATGTGAGTGCATCTTCACATACATAAATAAATCTTTACTTTAAATCTGTTAAACCTCACGTCAGCTGATGTTTTTAAATAAAGCTAAGGTGCTTCATATTCAGCTATTTTAAACCGAGTTGTAGACATTAAATTATGTCAGTAGGTCCGCTAATGCCTACTTATCACTTGCACTAGCTGTCATAGTCCCAGAAGTGGAAAAAAAAATGAAATGAATAGTCTAGAGATTTGACTGGATGAACAGAAGCCCAGATGTCTGAGCTGTTCAGCTTGTGATGTATATGTGACAAAGAGAAATCAGTTTAATACCCACAAAATATTATCACAGATGGTAGAGCGGAGCAAGTGAAAACAGAAAAGACTGTGACTGAGAGATGAGATGAAAGAGGAAAGGGAGCACTGTGGACGGAGAAAAAGAGAGGGGGAGAGGAGGCTGACAACTCATATGAAGAGAAGCAGATGTGGTGAAGGGAGATGGCACTGAGAACAGACACAAGACAGGAGGATTTCAGCATTGCTGTGTTAATCTGGGAGCCCGAGCAGCACCCGCTGACAAGTATCAGAGGCTGTCTGATGAGCAGCGAAAAAATAACAGAAGACAGAGGGAGTGAGCAATAACAGGAAGTCAGATACCATAAACTACTGTGCTGCAAATATTGCCTCTGCTCAGGAGTGTATGAAATCACATTTTAATTCTTATTGCACAAGCAAGTTATGGCAGGAATGAGCTCAAGCATGGATTAAAGAGGACAAACAGACCAAGAACGCAAAGCTTGTGGGAAAAAGAGGAGGAAAGAGAAGGAGGTAAAGAGGAAGGAACGCTACTCAAACAGGATGAGAAGTCTCAGACAGACGAAGGCTTTCTGCACAGGAAATGACTTTCTCGCAAACCAGAGAGGACGCCAAGAAGTTAAAACACCTTTCAGAAGTTGAAACTCTGTTAACAGCTCACTACCACTGTCACTCTGGTATAATGAGTCCATCCGGGAAAAACACAATTATCAGGTATGAATGAATATAAAGGTGACTTTACTGCACTTGGCTCCTGCTTTGGAGACCAGATCCAGGTTAGCCTCCCGATCTCCAGAAACCCAGATGTGCATTTATAGTCCAGGAAGTCGGACTCATCAAATTTAGTAGTGGTGGAAAGAGGAAGGTTAAAAGGGACATGAAAGAAGCTGATCCCTGTGTCTCTGCTTGGACTACACTCCTGTTTTGGGTGGATTCTGACTGCCAGGAAGCTGAGTGCTGGCCCAGAGACAATGGAGTATTGTAAAGTAAATCCTCAGTGTTTTCTAGGCTGCAATAAAACAACAGACATGAACACAAAGACACATGCGGCAATACTTGTTTTTAGATACGCAGGTTAAATTTAGGAGAGGGGTGTTTTTTTAAGACAGCAACTTCTCACGCAAACCACAATATCTGTTTGTTCCATAAGTGTAATTATACTGAGAGAAATCCTCAGGAAAATTTTAACAGAGAGTTTCTCAACTTTTACATCAGAGTTTTATTAAACTCTTCCTCCAATGTAATCCACCTCTTAGTTATTGATCCCCATTAATCCACCACAGAAGCTCTGAGAGGCTTTTTTTTTTTTTTTTTTTGATGATGATGCTGGTGATCTTGGGAATTTCTGCAGGTTCTTTTTATAGTGTTAGGAACTATAAGAAGTGACAAAGTATGCAAATGAAGGAGGTCGTGGAGGTGGAGGAGGTTAAAAATGGGACATCTCTCACTCTGTCTGTGTGTGTGTGCGTGTGTGTGTGTGTGTGTGTGTGTGTGTGTGTGTGTGTACGTATATACATTACCAGTCTGTTTCACCAGCACAGGCTAAAGTGAACACACAGACAGAGAGGTTTGACTTCAGGACCTTCTGGTAGAAATCCATCCGTGTTAGTAATCTGCCACAAAGCTTTGTGCCCTTGTTAGCATTCTGAAAGAGTCTGACTGCAGCTGAAAAGTGATGATACTAAAGACAAAAATATGGAAATATTGAGAATTCATTTGTGGGTCTTGACATTTGGCTCGAGTCAAAGTTGAACCCCAGGATCCAGACATTCCTGTGTTTGACCCGTACATCTACCCCAACCTCCCACTTTCTGGGATGTTGCTCTTTATTTCCTCATGAAGGTCATGGAGTTGTGCAACTCACAGTTTTGTGGTTGAGTTTTACAAACAAACACAAGATCCAGAAAAAAGAAAGAAAAAAATCCTTTTTTCCACAAATTCCTGGCAAAACATCTCCCCCTACCAGTGTTTAATGATTTAAATAAAAGGAATAGAAAGATTATTCTGGAGAAGACCTTTTTCTGCCTTGATTTATGTCTTAAAGGAAAGAAAGTTAGATCAGACATCTGTACTAAACTTGTGATTGTGATTTCAAATGTAAGCAGCTTTTTTTTTAATTTATTGCTGCACTTTTACTGGGCACTTAAGAAAAATATTGATCTGGACCAGTGAGATCTGTAGAGGCATTTCAATGCATCATATTGCATAGATGCAGAAATGACACTTCTTAGATAAAGAAGTGTGCAAGTGTCCAAAACCTAAATTACTGCTAACAATAGTGTAAAGAGCTGCATGTGTATTAAAAAAAAAAGGGATAAGGTAATAATTTCAAATAAAGCTGTTTAACAGATCAATCAGATGGAATCTGACTCATCAGTGATTCTAAACTTGCAGCTCTTGCTGAGTGACCCACAGTACAGATGTTTAAACTAACCTGATGTTTTGCATCTTCAGGCGTCGGTCCCTGAATTTCATTAAGGATTTCTGAAGCATAACAGACTGTAATGTTTGCAACTTTTTCAAAAACCAGGAGAAGTCATTACTGAAATTCAAAGACTCAGCAAGAGTTAATCTCTTGTCCCTTTATGCCTGCCTGTGGAGACGGATGATAATGTCTAGATGATAAAGCTTTGGTGAGCAGTGAAACCAGCCATTGTTCTCTCAGAAATAGTCGCCCCTGTTTAGAGTGTGAACCGAGATGCTGAGCTGGATATGGAAATAAAACAGATTTTGTCGGAGGCTTATGAAAAAAACAAACTAGATGGTTTCTTGAAATCTTACTGAATAACTCCACCCAACTAAGCACTCTCTCCACCTCTCTTCCCTCATTGTTGTCATTTCCAATAGGGTCAGCTGTCCTGCTGGTGTGTTTAAGTGATGCCAGTTAAAATGGGAATTCCTAAAACCAGTGGAACATGACCCAGCAGCAGGTGTGGCACGTGGTAACCATTTGACCCGTGACAGAAAACAGCGACGCTCGGATGCCATCTCCACATTTGTCCATTTCAGCTTTATATAAAGTTGAGAAGCAGGGGCTACCACAGACCATAACACAGCTCATGTTGACATGTGAGTTTAAATATACATACTTAAACACTCAGAAAAACACACAAAATCCAAATAGACCAAAAAAAATCAGTATTTTGCAGATTGTGCTTTATTACTATATAACCCTGATCCTGTTTTAAGGCAACTTTTAGCATGCGGTTCTAGCAACAGATGCATTTTTGACACTGCGTATCTGAAAATTGATGTTTAGTGGTTAGTAAAGTTGTCTGTGTCTGCATTTCAAATGTGTGGTGAAGCTCAGATTTAGACAGCCATGTTACACCCTGTAATTCAACTCAAACCTCACTGCTCTGGAAGGAGAGTGACAGGAAGAGGAGCAGGCCGGGGCGCCAGTTTTCACTGGCACCACAAAGATATTTGTGTGTGTGCGAATATTTGTCTGTGTTGGTTTATCTAAATGTGAAAACAGACTCTAAGCAACGTAATGAGTCAATCAAGGATGATTGATGTCCTGCTCTGTGTGTTTTAGTTTGCGGGGAAGTTTCATTTAGTGGTTAACGTTACTTTAAACTACTAAACTACTTTTTTGTTCTACTACAGTGTATTTAGAGTTTATATTTGTCTTTCACACGGCACTAGATATAAACCAAAGACTTTTCCCCTTTTTTCACTCTAGCAGCTACAAAAAGGCCTGACCAAGACCAAGTGGTGATATATAATGTATGATTTGTATCAAGAAGGGCACACCGCATTGTTTCTGAAAATCTTTACTGTTTGACTACAATACTGGCTAAAGAGCCGCCCCTCATTTCTTTAGATTTAGCTAGGAAAATAGGACATAGGTGCAGCAATTTATTTGAAAAATGTGCATCTACAAAACAAGGCAAAAACAAGAGTTTGTACATTTCTAACAAGCTTGAAAATCAATATTTGGTGTGACCTGCTTTATTCTTCAGCACAGTCTGAACTCTCTGAGGCAGCTTTCTGGTCATTTCTTTAAGTAGTCTTCAGGAATAGTTCTCCGGGCTTCTTGAAGGACATTCAAAGCTCTTCTTTGGATGGTTCTGCCTTTTGTTCTGTTCTCTGTCAAGATGATCCCACGCTGCTTCAACAATGTTGAGGTCCAGGCTCTGGGGAGTGACTGCTTCATTGTGTTTTGTTCTATCCAGGTTTGCTTTTACTGGATTGACAGTGTGTTTGGGATCATTTTCATGCTGAAAAATGAAGTGTGACGATGATCAGCTGCCAATCAGACACTTTCTTGGTATTACATGGTGGATCAACATCTGATGGCACTTTTCTGGGTTCATCAGTTTTGACAAGATCTCCAACACCACTGGTTGAAATGCTGCCCCAAACCATGACAGAGCCTCCACCATGTTTTACAGATGGCTGCAGACACTCACTGTTGCACCACTCTCCTGACCTCCTCTGTGCATACTGACGATGATTTGAACCAAAATTTTCAAATTTGGCTTGAATGGATTGCTTCTTGACTTTTGCACTGAGACCATTTCTGATGAGGCTTCAGTGAACAGCAGATGGATCATCTGAAGGGCCAGATGCATCTCTCAGGTCCTGTCAACTCTTTACTGGATTTTTTTCCTATTTCTTAAGGACACGACTTATATCGTTTCTTTGGCCTGACATGTATTCTACAAATGATGCTTTTTGTTGCAACAGGCTGTTTTGTGTAGAACCAACAATGGTTCATCTCGTGAATTAGGAGTCTTTGTTATGCTTGGATTATTCATAGGTCAGTCATTCCTGTGAAAATGGTCAGGCACGAGGACTGGACTGAAAGTGAGTGAAAAGCAGCCAATGTGTAAAGAAAACCTTTGAAAGAGCTTCAGAACGCCTGGAGAACTAGAAGCAAAATATAAAGAAATCAGGGCTGACTCAAGACTTTTGCACAGCGTTTCATGTAAAAAAAAAAAAAAAAGCTATATCAGAAAAGTGGGTCATGGAACTCAAAGCAATTAAAAACACCCCCGTAACAAGAAGTTTATCAGATCTCATCCCACTCATTGTTTTCCCAACCAGCTTGTTTGCTTTGCTAAGAATTCCTCTCTTCGCTCTGATGTTCTGGTGATTATTGATGTTGATTCCATGTTAAACAGGAAATTGCATATAACTCTGTGATATTTACAAGATCTCATTAAGCCACACTGGAGTTCCCACATGAGAGGACAAATAAGTGAATTTCTTGGCCAAGACAATCTAATCAGCTTTCTTACAAACGTATCTTCCACTTCACAAGTGGGGAGCGTTAACTGCATGTGTTTTTATCAATGCCTGATATTAATTTCTAGCTTACAAACATTGTCCTAAAGTATCATCAGCCTGATCAGTATGGAAAGCTGCTGTCACAATTTTCGGCCTCCAAAGGAAGCATAAATCACATGTCATCAGATTTAAATCTGTCTCAGTTACTCATGCCCCCACGGCTCTCTTTCTCTGCCTCTGTTTTCTAAAAAAGCCAGAAAAGATGCATTCTTTGTGGACACAAAGGCGTGATTCTGTGCAGCCGCCAGGCTTGAGTCATCGGTGGGGCCCTGGAGGGTCAGCTGCCGGGTGAAGAGCCAGGCCTGTTGTGTTCTGAGCAGGAGCAGAGTAGAACAACACAGAGATGAAGCCAACAGAAATGCATATTTTTACTTTTGCATATTTTTTTTTCATTCTGTTCTGGGTTCCTTTGCATGTTTACCACACAGATAGTCCAGCAGTGATGGGTGCCAGTCACATTCAGCTCTTGCTGCTTTAGCTGAGGTTGTTGGAGCAATACTGCATCATCATGGTCATGATAGCCAACTGCTTTGTGACTCTATCTGAAATGTTGATCAAAAATCCTGCATTTCACTTTTCTGAATGATGTTGAAACCACAGCACACTCAAACACCTTTTGTCACTAGAAAAAAGCTTAAAATTGAAATGTACAGTGAACTTAGGAATTCTGCACAGCCTATTTCTGTCTGACTGAGCTGCCACAATATCACACATTCCAGCATGAAGGAACTGTGGGGTCCAGTGCCGTCGTCAATGGCTCCTCTGTGCCGCTGTCACCTCAGAAACAACAGGAATGCTCATTCACTGCATCCCTCCCTCACACCACAGACCAAGGCCTGAACAGACTGTTAGAGGATGGATTGGGCTGTCTGAAGAAGAAAGCTGACGGGAGACGGTAAAGACAAAAGAATGAGAAAAAGGAATAGAGAAAAGAAAAGAGTGGGCAACAGGGAGCACTAAAAAGGGGGCAAAAAGACAGACAGGCAAGATGAGACTTTCTGAGCCTTGAGCACAGGCAGAGAGAACTGAAAGTCAAAGAAAGATGATAAAGCAGAAGATAAATGTAGGGGGAGGAAATTGAGTTATACTCTAGTTCCTCACCTAGCTTCCTGTAGTGCATGGGTACATGAATGTATATTTTGGTATCTCGCTTACACCTTCTGTCTGCATTAACCCACATCGTCTCTCAGCAGCACCAGAGAGACCCCAAACTGGAGCCCTGTTTATTCAGAGGGAGGCCCAGAGACCACGGACAGCCTGACATTTCCTGTCCACATGCAAACAAATAAACACATTTTTCTATAAGCACCCTGCATTTCCTCTCTGAATTATACTGTAACTAAAGGACACATTTCACCTCGCAACCCCTTCACTGGAATATCCCACATTCAAGAGTTAGACGAAGAGGATGCTCTCCAAAATTAGATATCCAAAATTTGTGGATGGCCATGTAGCCATATGTTTTGGTTGTATTATACACCTTTAAAATATACATAGTTTAAATGCGATGCAAACACAGCTGTCATGAAGCCTTTTACTGCTTCTGTACTTCCTTATATATGACCTGTAATTATCGCCTCCTTACACACTGAATTTCCACATTTGCACTTGCCTCTGCTTGTTTTGTCTTTAAGTCACTTCCTGGAAGGACGGGTAAGGTCTGTGACTTATTTACCTCCTGATCAAGTAGATTATATTCTAACAGTAAGTCTACAAGTCTGAAAAAGTTTGGTGAAACTATTCGTCACTGTGTTTTGGACCAACTGATCTGTTACGTTTCCCTTGTCAGTGCTGATGCCTAATCCGCTGCGCTCCGGGGCAGGGGGTCCTCCAATAAAATCCGTCTCCCCTGTATTTTTAAAAGGTGGCAGGTTCTTTTTTTACTCTTGGCGCACCTGGAGGATGAGTCACAGTGTTAATGAGTCATGTTGACTTTAAGACAATTCTGCGTCAACTCGCAATTTAACGTACTACTGAGAACTGAAAGGAGGTTTTCTACTTTTCCAGCTCACATCTGTGAGTATTTTACCAACGTGAACAATATGAAATGCCGAGCTTGTACTCAGCGGCTGTATGTGTGGACGACCATCAGTTGAAAGCGCCATCTAGTGCCTCGGGACTCTACTACGCTGACATCATACGTCCAACACCGGTAAAGTCCTGATAAGGAAATCCGCCGTGATTTGGAGATAAGTGGGATTTTTCCTCGTTCCTCCTGCCTAACAATTGGATGTTGTGGTTGGCCGAGGGTGGAGAAACTGGAGCAGAGTGCGCAAAGGTGTGTGAGCGGGACTTGTGCGCTCCGCGGCTCTGTATCCGGACCTGGGTAGGATGTGGAAGACTTGATCGCATTGCGCTTTCTAGGACTCAGATTCACCGGCAAAAATCATGAGTGGTAAGTCAACATTAAAGACTATAGTAACGGATCTTTTAGCCTCTGTTTAGCTTCATTATTATCAAGGATCGTGTTCGTTTACTGTGTGTTACTAGGAAGAGATCATCAGGCTTTCCCAGCAATCAGTAAACAAATAAATAGGCGATAATGTGCAGCAGGAACGTGCCGCATGAGCCTGATAAATTCCCGCTTATGTAAACAAGTATAAAAACTGCACCAGTAGTAGTAGTAACAGTCTGTTGACGTTTAATATTTTTTGTTTAATAAAATTGAAGTTTATTATTTTTTTGTTATTTTTGTTTTTATTTTGAATTTTTAAAAATGTCTCGTTTCTTGCTACAAAATAATTTAAGCCCATGGTGATGAATGTATACAGCATATTTCTCAGTCATTTCAAATATAAACACGTTTATTTGTGCTGCTTTTAGAGATAAAATACATTTCACTATATGAAAGTCTTGAGTCACCCCATATGAGGCAAATAAGAGTTTGAAGAATTCTGAGTTTGTTAGTCAATATTTGCTGTGACCACCTTTATTCTTCAGCACAGTCTCAACTCTCTGAGGCAGCTTTCTTTTCTTTTCTTTAAGTAGTCTTCAGAAATAGTTCTCCAGGCTTCTTGAAGGACATTTAAAGCTCTTCTTGGGATGTTTCTGCCTTTTGTTCTGTTCTCTCTCAAGATGATCCCACACTGCTTCAATAAAGTTGAGGTCCGGGCTCTGGGGAGACCAATCCATGACTGATAGTGTTCACTTGTGTGTTTTTCTACCCAGGCTTGCTTTTACTGCACTGGCAGTGTGTTTGTGATCATTGTCATGCTGAATGAAGCAACACCATGTAATTGCGTGGTGGATCAAAATCTGATGGTATTTTTCTGCATTCGTAATTCCATAATTTTGACAAGATTTTTTTTAATGTTACCTTTATTTAACCAGGAAAAAAACACATTGAGATTAAATCTCTTTTTCAAGTGTGTGCTGATCACCAACACCACAGGCTGGAATGCAGCCCTAAACCATGGCAGAGCCTCCACTATGTTTTACAGGTGGCTGCAGACACTCACCTCTCTCCTGACTATTTCTCAAGGACATAATTTTGAGATACTGTTCTTCTGCTGTAGATAGTTTTTTAGACCTGACACTTCTTCTTTTGTCTTCCACTTGTCCAGTTTCCTCAGAATATTTAAGGACACACCGTGCCGAGATATGCCAAATTTTCATTAAATGTCTCCTTGTTTTGTGTCTGTCATCTTTGCCGATTTTCATAGATTCAACTAAAAAAATGGTCACAAATTATTTGTTTTCGCACCAGGTTCCTGGTACCAAAGTGCCTGAAGATACAAATTAAAAATGGTTCTTGGCCAGGTTGTCTGTTATGTGCAGACACAACACTGGTTTATCCCTGGAGACGGGTGGATTTTCTATGCTTGAAAGATTCATAGATCAAGTGGTTTAACAAACAAAAAATAATATTCTCCTTAAAATGGTCGGGTACAACAATTAGACCGAAAATAAGTGAAAAAGCAGCCAATGTCCAAAGAGAAACTTTGAAAGGGCTTCAGAAAGCTGGAGAACTGTTGCTTAAAAACACTTTTAAAAATGACAAGAAAGTCTGGAAGCAAAATATAAAGAAATGAGGGCTGGCTCAAGACTTTTGCACAGCACTGTAGGAAAAGAAAAACTACACATGGTTTTATTGTATTTCAAAACAAACAATAAATGGAATTTATTGAAAGTTATGGAGATGAACCCTATGATAAACAGCTAAAGTGTACAGTATGTAAGTATTTATCTTATCAGTGGCTAACAGGTGTAATTCTGCATCATTATTTTTTATTTACCATGAACATAATGCAGGTGTTCAGTTGTCAGTGCTGTTTAACGTTTCCCTACATTTATGGGAAATCCAGTATTTGTTTCCCCTGAGTGTAAGGAGTTGCGTGGTGATCCCATGAAAACAAAGCCTCTATAGACTGTTTATGAGCAATGACAGAGATTCCAGATCTTCCAAGCCTGCCTCAACCTGCCTGTTACCTCAGACTGCTCTGATCAGCTGCACAGAGCGGCAGGCGCTCACATTATCAGACTTCAATATGGGAAAAAAATTCTTTTTTGTAATTAATTAGTCTGCAGGCTTTCCTGGAAATATGCAACACACTATATTGGTCACACACACACACAAAAAAAGTTATGTGATTCTGCCTGAGATCCACGCAGCTTTCGAGGTCTTCTGTTATATCATAGTGTATTGTTCATTGATAGCTGAATCACCTCACCTCATGTGATCTGTTCTATAATAACTATTTTACAGTACGTGTCTGTGTGACTATTTTTATTCACTTTCTCCCCTTGTCTCCAGAAGTGAATGGGGCTGAGAAAGCTTTTTGTCTGTGGTCCCCTGGCATGTTTTTTAATGTGCAATATGAGTCACACCTGTGTTTGCATTCCTGCCCCCTGAGACAATGATTCTGAGTCCTCCCCACCACTTTTTGACCCCCTTAACAGAAGATCCTTTGCTCTACAATTCAACTAATCCTAAAAAAATGTTCAAAAAGAAATGACTGCTGTTGTTATATTGAAGTTCCTTTTCATTTGTTCAGATCAGTTTATTTTTCTCTCTTTGGTCAAGAATTCCAGATCAGACCTGTCAGACTCTTTTTTTGCAGGGAGTGAACTCTAATAAGTAATCCCTGAAAAAAAAAAGGGGAGTCTCATCTCATTTCCTCACTGTGCAGCAGTTAATCCACTAATCCTTCTGAGATTTATAGCCTTTCAGTGTTAGGCACAGTCACTCACCACCTCACTAATATCCTTTATGGCATGCAATTATTTTAAAATTGCTCAAAAAAAGTTTTTATTGTGTTAAAAATGGATATTTATTGTTGGGAAAGCACATAGATGGCATGCCGTATGACCCACTTTGATGTTTGAAGGAATACAGATAAGAGAGGTCAGACAGAAACAAATCCCAAAGGAATCCTCCATGGGAAAATATTTAGTCTAGGAGTGGACATAGAGTATGTCTGGAAATCCAGCTCATAAAGTTGAAGCGAGACAGCAGCAAGGACATGGCTCTCTGTAACAAGCACGTCTTCAGTAAATGGAAAAAGCATGCACTTTCCTGTTTTTTATTCTCTTCTTTTTAAAGGCCATTATTTTATCTTTCCAGACCAGGCTCTTTCCTGAACTGAAAAGTTGTTTGGTCGTGTGCAGGTGTCACAGTTTGGGCGGAGGGGGATGATACAGCTCAGGAGGAGGCACGAGCTTCTCCCCCATGGTCAGAGGAGCGCTGCGAGGAGCTGTGGGAACGCGTGGAGGGAGTACGACACAAACTCACGCGCATCCTCAACCCGGCGAAGCTCACCCCGTATCTGCGCCAGTGCAAGGTCATCGATGAGCAGGACGAGGATGAAGTGCTCAACTCCACACAGTACCCCCTGCGCATCAGCAAGGCTGGTGAGAGGACAAAAGAGTCTGAAAATCAAATCAGTAATCAGCACCAGTGCCAACCTTCACATTATGAAGCTGCAGCGTGACAACGAGTCCATGTGGACAGTTGATGCCATTACCACAGAAATAATACATGGGACTGGTTACATATTTTAAAGGGCTAATATCTGCAGTATCACAGTGGTGCACATCCGCCGCAGTCAGTAAAAACTTGTGTGTCACAGCCTACGCTTCCTATAGTTTTCTTTCTTAATCTCCATGTGCAGACGTGTGTTGCCACAGCTGAGAGTACAATGGTCTGCAATGGTCTGCTATGATTCATGGGAGTGTAACATAACACCGTCAGCTTTTCTCTATTGGTCAGATGAAAGTCAAATGTTGCTGTGAAAAAACACAAAAGTAATCCTGTAATGTTCTGTGTATTAAAAAAAAGATTATTGTAATTTAACCTGTTCATTTGACCAATTTAGTGACTATAACTGATTCATAAATTAACTCCAAAAAAGGCAGACATAAATACAGACATTTAAATGTTGGCGCGATGGAAACTGAGCTACAACATTGAAATTGAGTTCTTTTGTAAAACTTTCAAAGAATAAACATTGGCAGTGAGTGAAAAGTTCATCAGTGAGAAACAGGAAAAAAACAAATGCTGCAGTGAGACAAAAAAAAAAAAGCAGGAAGTCTTGGGAGAGTACGATGACAGTTATATGGTTAAGCAGAGGCAGGCAGAGGGAAGAGTGATGATAAAGATGAAAGGTAAGTTGTTAAGAAAAAAGACTGAAGGCGAGCACCTGGTCCAAGACTGAGGGAATTTTGTTGTTTCGGTCTTTCATCATTGTCATGTTTGAAATGCTAACAGTATGTAACTACAGGGGTAATGACACTCGCATCAAAGCAGTAGCATTCTTGTGGTGAGACTGTTTCATCTGTGAGTTTAAAGCGCCGCTATACCCCAACGTGAACATTCGTCAGTGTGCTCCTTTTTCAGCATCGTCCCTGTTTAATGTTGTGCATTGGAAAGTAAATTATTCCACACTGTTGCAGTTTTTCTCACTTTATTTCTTTTTCCTATTTGTCATAAAGGCCGTTTGCTGGACATCCTGCGTGGTCAGGGCCAGCGAGGTCTTCAGGCCTTCATGGAATCGCTGGAGTTTTACCATCCAGAGCAGTACACACAGCTGACCGGGCAGCAGCCCACACACCGATGCTCCCTAATACTAGGCAAGCAGAGATTTATTTATTTTTATTTTTATTTATTTTATTTTTTTGGATAGAAAGGAAGACGGCAGAGTGGTGGGCAATAACCTGCTAAGACCCTGCATCCTCATATGGAGACATTACATTTACAGTGACAGATGTACCCTTCCTCCTGCCCTATAACAGCTGAGATAGGCTCCAGCGCCCCCACAACCATGAACTAGATAAGAAAGTTGATGTATGATTACATTCATTTTCACATAATTCAGCTCCAAAGTGCAGAAACTAGCCAAACCCCACTTATGACAAGTGAGTTATTCTTTACTGGCAATCAAGCGAAGACATTTAAACTTCAAAGGGGTTTGTATAACCACCAGAAGTGGTTAACAAGTAACTAGAAGATAACATATGATTCTTTGAGAAAGCTATTATGTTGCCCAAGAGCAGGGAAAAGAATGTGCAGCACAATGAAAGGTTGAATTGAATTAAATAAAGTTGAATGAAAGGCTTTTCCACATTTGGCACTAATGATCTCTTGCATGCTGTTTACTTACAAGCACAGCACATAAACATATATTGCTCCTTTCTCCTCACACATTAAAACGAGTTTCTCTGACTCCCAAGTGAGTTTACAATCTCTATTGAGTAACAATACCCTCCTTCCATGATAATGAACTCCATGTGTGTTTCTCCCCAGATGAGGAAGGACCAGAGGGTTTGACTCAGTTTCTGCTGCTGGAGGTGCGCAAACTAAGAGAGCAGCTTCGAAACAGCCGCATGTGCGAGCGGCGCCTGTCTCAGCGCTGCCGGATGGCGGAGGAGGAGCGCAGCCGCGCTGAGCGTAAAGCTCAGGACTTACGCCATGACAAATTACAGCTGGAAAGGTTTGGATGACTGGTTTCCAGTTTGGTTGTTTAAGGTTTTTCTGTCAGAGAATGATATATATACAGTCTTATATTAATAATCTGGCTGGAAAAAGTGTTTGTGAGTCATTAATTAATTTTTAAATCATAACAAATCCCTTTTAAGAACATTTCACTCATCTCGCTTCAAACTGTTTTGTTCCCGGTCTGAAGACATGATGTTAAATTATCACTGCTGACAAAAAAATAAACATGTTGGTTGTGGTGACAACGGATGATCTGGCACCCATGTTCCTCACGCAGCTTCAGTCTTCTTCGTTCAGCTGCTCCCTTTAGGAGTCACCCCAGAAGATCATCTGCTTCCATCTCACTCTATCCCGGCATCCTCCTCTGTTGCACCAACCCACTGCACGTCCCCCTTCATTACATCATGAATCTTCTCTGAGGTCTTCCTCTTTTCCTCCTGCCTGGCAGCTCCATCTTCAACATCCTTTGTCCAGTATAGCCACTCGCCCTCCTCTGCACATGTCCAAACCATCTCAGCCTTGCCTCTCTGACTTTGTCTCCAAACTGCTCAACCTGAGCTGTCCCTCTGATGTACTCCCAGTGAAACTCTTACCAGCTTTAGTTCTTCAGGGTTATTTAAATCTGATAAACTATTAATAATCTAATGCGTTCTCTACTTGTACAAAAATAAGTTGGTAAGAAAGAGTGAAAATTGTCTGTGATCTCCAGGCTGCGCCAAGACTGGGAATCGGCCAGTCGCGAGCTGGGAAAGCTGAAAGACAGACACCTGGAGCAAGCTGTGAAATACTCCAGGGCCTTGGAGGATCAAGGCAAAGCCTCAGCCAGAGAGAGAGAACTCCTGAATCAGGTGGGTTGGTTAGGAGCAGCACGGGTAAAAGAAAAAAGAAATTTGTATTGCATTCGTGTTAGATCTCTTGTCTTTGCAGCCTTTGTTTTCAGCTTTAAGCTGCTGTTGTGGGTGGTACAAGTGAGCCAGAAATTGCTTTTTAAACCAAGGGTCTGTTTGCTTTGATACAGTTTGCTGTCATGCGTGTAACAGAAACACAAGCCATTCTCGTAAGCTGATTCAAGATGTTTGAAGGCATGAAAAGGCAGCGGATAACAGTGCCCGAGCCAGCGAAACTCCTTTAAGTGGCACGCAATGAAAGAGATAAATGGAGCAGCTCGAGCCAGCAGGGTAGATTTTATCGACCACCCCTTGATTTAGTTTGTGTGCTGTTACAACATCTTGACTGAATCACTGAAGAATGAACCACTTGGTTGTAAATGTAAGAAAATATTAACATGAGCAACTCAATCTGCTATGGTCATTTCAAATTTCATATTTTTATTAGAATAGCTCAAAATAATCAGTATTACACTGGGCCTTTCTTTCTATTTTAAGTCCCAAATGTCAAAATCACGAGGCATTCATCCATACCATAGCTCTTCCCGTCATCTTCTGAAGAGTCAGAATGGACCCAGATCCCTTCTGAAGCTGCTGAAAGGTTTTCATAGAAACTTGAAAGAAAGAACTTCTCACATTCTCCTCATTGCTGCAGTTTTTACATTTGAATGTTAAAGATTTAAGCTCGTTTCCAGCTGCATGTTATTGTTATTGGATAGAGTAGCTTTGCATGCTTCGCAGTTAAAAATAATTCTTATCTCATCGTGGGACTTTCTGCAATCCCCTGGATTTATCTGCTGTTTGAAACATTTAAGCTTCTCTCCCTTTAGGGCCACACTCCATTTCAGCCAGTGTTCTTCAGTTTGCTGTCCCTCCTAAGCAGAGGGTTTGTTTACAGTGGGCGGGCCTTCAGTGCTCACAGATCTGTGTGCCTTAGCTGACCATATTTGGGATGTCTGCTCTGACCAGCATCATACAGAGCTAAAAGCAGAAAGGGCTGTTTTGAGAAACAAGTGTTTACAGAGATTCTGTTAAGTCATTTCCTTTTTTTATTTTGTAATTCTTGATCTGGCTGCACTGTTGTCTGTTTTACTTCCTCTCTGTTAGTTTTTCCTCCTTCGTGACTGTTTGCCTCGCCCAGATTAGGCTCGCTGGAGTTGTTCTTCAAACCTGTTTTCAATTAGCCAATCACCGTACCCATCATCTGGTATAGTCATGTGTTATATGGATTTAAGTATTGTTTATGGATTTCCTTGTGCATCACCTTTTGGACTGGTTGGGGATTTGCACAGGGACAACAGGTCTCCATTAAGGGTAATATTCTTATACTTAAAGATACTGACGTTAATAATCTAGCAAGCAAAAGATCCCCGGTTCAATCCCAGGAGGAGACACAAATCCCATTGCACCATAACATGTGGAGCTACCTGCTGTGACAACCAATTGTGAATAAGGGAGCAGCTGACAGTAGCTACTGATGTTAATATTCCACTGCTTAATTTCCATTGCATTATGCCTATTAATATAGAAATTTAAAAAAAAAAAGTTGCAAAAGAGTTCCACACTAATGGGTCATTGTTAGTTATATTAAAAAAAATACCTACATGTCTTCTTTTTTTAAATTATTTTTTGCTCGTTCTTCATTCAGGTCGAGCAGCTTAAGTCCAGGCTGCAGGCAGCAGAGAATCAAACAGCTGACGCCCCTGAGAATACCAAAATGAACCATCTTCTCTCTAGTGGAGTTATCGACTCACCATCTGCTTTACCAGAAAAGCCGCTGCACCATTCTGAGCTTGAGAAAACTGAGAGTGCAGGATCTCAGATAAGGAACTCAGTGCCACCCAATCGAGTCATTGTATGTTTTTGATTACACAGGGTTTGTCATCTGAAATCATCTTTTTACATCTGTTATCTTTTTTTTTTCTGTTTGTTTCATCTTTGTACTTTTTGTTTTGTTTCGTTTCAGGCTCTGATGGATATCCTGCAGCAGGACCGCAGGGAGGCTGCAGAGCAGAGACACGAGTTCTGCGATATCATCGACAAACTACAGAGTGAGCTCCAAAACAGTGAAGAGCAAAGGGACAAGGTGAGAGGTTGTCACCTATCATCTTAATCTGTACATTAAAGTTTCTCACTATCATCCAAACCGTCTTCTGCTTCATGACAGTTTTTCTTTTTTTGTAAACATGACTTTTCTGGCTGTAACAGTAGACTGTGATTGCAGTTGGAGTCTCAGTGCGAGCAGCTACAGCTGAAGGTGAGGACTCTCCAGCTGGACTGGGAGACCGAGCAGAAGAGGAGTATGTCCTACTTCAACCAAATCATGGAACTGGAAAAGGAGAGAGATCAGGTCAGTGAGAGCAGACATGTGTAGCGGCTCTGGCTGATTTTCACACAATGCCAAACTATTTTTTTTCCTGTATTTTTCCCCCCTGTCATTACCAGGCTCTGCGCAGCCGAGACAGCCTGCAGTTGGAGTACACTGACTGTCTGCTGGATAAGAACCGCCTGCGTAAAAGCATCGCAGAGCTGCAGGCCAATCTGGAGCAGCAGCAGAGAGAGCTGGAGAAAGAGAGGGAGAGATGCCGTGAGAAAATGCAGCAGAGCAGCTCGTGTCTGCACTGTGTGAGTAAACGCTAAGTTAGGAGTGTAGCACTCGCCTTCCCCTGCCTCCACAGAACAGTTCATACATGTGTTGTTCTATGTGTCTGCTCCCCAGTCCCACCTATCTCTGTGCAGTGAGGAACAGTGCTTCGGCCCCTGCTGTTCCCCCGGCCTGGAACTGAGCCCGCAGCCTAAAAGAACCAATCTGTTGACAAGAAAGGTCAGTGCTTGGTTTAATCCCAATGGCTGCCATATTTATTATAATCAAATTTAGAATAACGGCAGAAACACAACAGCCTAGAGTAAATTAGGATCAGCAGGAATTTATTCAGGTCTTAATGTCAGTCATTGTACCTGCTGTGTAATTTCTGCTTCATTTGGTATCATGGGAAATCACACAGGATGCAAACTTGTTTTCTCAAGTTGTTATTACCATGCATAGAATGTAGCATTCAGCCTGCAAAGTCAATTATAAGCTTGACAAGACAAGGATCCTGTTATGAGTAGAAAGTGTTGTAATACATTCTTAAGCAGCTCTTTGCAAGTTAGTACCTGCACAACACCTCTCACTACTATAGCTGTGAGCTCATCCTCTATTGAGTCATCTTTTCTGTGTCACAGGTGCCCTCTACAGGCCAAACCAATGAAAACTCAGAGGGTAAGTCATCTGCACCGGCAGCTGGAAGATGCTTATCTAGTTTTGCGCAATACTTTTGCTTTCATACTTTGTGTTTGCACAAAGTAGGAAGGATTTTATCACCACTCACAAATAAGTGTTACGAGCTAAACTAAACGGAAATACTTTTTTTTCTGCCGATTCATAGATTCTGGTTCAAACTCTGAGGAGAATCTCTTGCTGTCGGTGAGTTTCAAAGCTCTGAGCAAACACAGGAAAGAATGAAAAAATAAAAACGGAGAAAGATCTGCATCTTTATATTTACCTCTTTACTTCCAGACAGAAACGAATGAAAAGGAAATAAACCGTCTCTCCACGTTCCCCTTTCCTCCCTGCATGAACTCCATCAACCGACGATTTAACACGGAGTGAGTTTATCAGACTGCACATATTTTTTTTAAGCTTGTAATTTATTCTCATATTGATTAATATTCCCCTTGTTCCGCTCCACCAAGGTTTGACCTGGACTCGTGGGGCAGTGATGAGAATGATAACATTGCAGGTGTGACAACCATCATTCTTTCTTTCTTTCTTTCTTTTTTTGCAATCAAAATGAGGACGTTAGAATAATTAACTTCTATTTTTGATTAGTCATGTATAAACTAAAGAAAATATTGTAAGTGTGCATTAGAAGGCTCTCTGGTGTTTTTCAGGTGAGCAGGGCGAACCTTCTTTGAGGGATTCGTGGAGCTCCTTACAGTCTCATTTCTTCCCCCCTGACCTGGTCAACCTGCCCACAGTCTCTCCACAGCAACCCAGTCCCAGAGTGCCCAGGTACAAACTTACAGATTTGATACCTGTCAATGAAAACCAGTAAAGGCTCTGTTCAAGTGCTGACCCATGCCATTTCCTCCTGTTTAACAACAAGTAATAACACAATTATTAAACATGACATTTTTTTTTAACTTTCTGCACTGCTAAACGCCATGAAGCACTTCTCCTTTAGCGTCTGTTAATTTAGTACATTAATGGGCTTCAGCTGTGGATAATACAACAATATGTTTGGACATTTTGACCCATAAATTTGTTTCTAGCAGTTATTAAATAACTAATGTGACATGAAAAGGTAAACTTGGGTTTTTAGCATTTTATAAAAGCACATTTTTCTCATACACTATGATGTAAAGAGCACAGAAGTGAATCTTCAGATTATACAAAGTGTACAGAGTGAATAGTGTCACAGACTTTATGTCCTTTCATCCTCCTGCCGTCTCTCAGGAACCTTCCCTGCTCACCATCTCCGAGTCCCCCAACCTCTCCAAAGCATAGGAGAGCAAGTCTAGCTGATGATATCACCATCGTCGGAGGAAACCGAACAGGGATGTTTGTCAGCCATGTGAGAGCAGGTTCCCCAGCTGAGCAATATGGGCTGAAGGAAGGCAGCGAGCTGCTGGAGGTGGGTGTCTGTGTTTGGTGATTAAATCATATATGAGGACTGTTAATGAGTGCATGTGCAAATATATGCCCCGTGATGGTAGCGTGCGCTTGTGTTTACTTGAAAAGGTGCACATAAGAACATAAGGCTGTAAAAATGACACGCAGGTTTTGTCCCGCTGTTTAGCTGGAGCGAGTCCTGTTTGGCGGGGGAAGTGTGCTGCTGAGTCAGTGCACTGCTGAGGTGGCCCACTTTTCCCTGCAGTGGTGGACCGAGCCGTCAACACTCAAATTCCAGAGCAACCCAGAAGGTGAGTCTGTTATCTCGGAGGTTTGAAAACTCAATATGAGATTGGTCTGTTCTTGAATTTTCCCAGAAAGGGGATGCTAAGGTGCCCCCTCTTGTGCTTCTTGCCCTCAGGATACTCAGACCTGTGCTCCCAGCTTTCATCGGCAACTTTTACAGGCGCCGACTCGTTCTATGTGCGTGTTAACCTCAACATGGAGCCTCACGGTGACCCGCCTTCTTTGGGTGTTTCCTGTGATGACATTATACATGTCACAGATACACGGTACAATGGGAAATACCAGTGGAGCTGCTCTCTGGTTGACCCAAGCACAGCCAAGGCCTTGCAGTCAGGATCAATGCCTAACTATAACAGGTATGCCAATCAGACTTTGATATGAGCCAGAAATTCACCATGAGGCCAGTGCCATTTAGTTCAATTACATATAAGAGAAGGCACAACTTTTCCCAGCTAATGTCTACAAGACTGGCAACTAGATGGACAAATAGAGAGGAAAAATACATGAATTTGATTATGTGGTGAATTGTTTCTTTGTAAATAACCTAGCTTATACCAATTTCTCTCTCAGGGCACAGCAGTTGTTACTTGTAAGGTTACGAAAAATAGCCCTGGAGCAAAAGGACTCCAAGAAGAAGATGGTAAGTCTATGCGCGATCAGCATGCATAATGACTGTGTTTATATGTGCCTCATAATACATTTTTCAGCCCTTTTCTCATAGGAAGATGTATATTTTTCTTTGTGTAGTTTTCAAAGAAACAATCAGGCCGTGTGCGATTGGTCAAAGCGGTGGACCCAAGCTGCCGTGGGATTGGTTCCACACAGCAGGTCCTTTACACACTCAACAAACGTAAGTTGAAGCCATGTGCTCCTTAAATGCAAGAACATATTTGTGTCATAAATGATAATGTGCTTGTATTTGCATGTCTGCCTGTCCCCTCAGGTCATGAGGACCACTTAATCCCGTACAGTTTAGTGCAGCCAGTGCAGGTTCAGACCAAGCGGCCGGTCATCTTCTCACCATCGCTTCTCTCCCGTGGTCTGATTGAGAGGCTCCTGCAACCAGCAGAGTCTGGTTTGAAGTTTAACACCTGCCAACCAGGTATGTGCACAACAGACAGACTTATCCCCTCACAGTGCTCCAAACAATGCAGAAAGGTTGGTGCTTATTTATTTGACCTTATATCACATTTTTTCAGAGCCCATTCAGGCTTCAGAGAGACAAGACAAGAGAATATTCTTGTTGGATTCTTGCAGCCCAGAGCAGGCCCTGGGCATAAGGCTGCAGTCAATAGAGGATGTCATCAGCCAGGTAAGGTCCTCGTTGTTTTCTGGGGGTATGATTTCCAAAAGGAATCTTACAGATTTTGCTTTGCATTGAATTAAGTAGCAGCCAGTTGTTGCTAATCAAATGCACCTGATTAACTGGTTAACATTGGGGGGAAAAGCTAGGAGCTACATCTCAGACTCTGCAGGCCTCAGTTAGCATGTTCAATTTCATAACAGTACAACCAGAAAAAGTCTGACCAAGTGCGGCTTGTTTGGAAGGGTTGCAGGAGAATATGACAGCATTGCTTAAGTTTGCAAAGTTGCATCTGAACAAACCACAAGACTTCTGCTGCAGTGTCCTTTGGACAGACGACACCAAAGTGGAGATGTTTGGCCATAATGCACAGCACCACATCGGTGACAACCAAACACAGCATATCAGCACAGACACCTCATACCAACTGTCAGCACGGTGGTGGAGGGGGTGATGATTTGGGCTTCCTCCACAGCAATGTGAGAAACTGATAAAGTCATACAGGAAATGATTATTGCTGCTAAAGGTGGTTCTACAAGCTACTGAATCATAGAGCGTGCTTTGTTTTTCACAGGACTTCATATCATTTACTGACTCTATAGAAAATGTGACGCAGATAATAACAGTGAATATGTGTCGTTACAGTTTATAATCATGTTCCTCTCTGCCTCAGGATAAACACTGTCTGCTTGAGCTGGGCTTGTCCAGTGTTGAGGACTTGCTGAGACTGGGGATTTACCCCATCGTCGTCCATATTCGCCCCAAGAGCAAAAAACACAAGAAGCTGAGGTAAGCGCACACTCAGTCGCTGCCACTGTACTTTATCCAGGCTTTATATGCATTTCTTACAACTCCACTTTGTGGAGTAATGAGTATTTAACTTCATTAGAGTGATTATTTCTTACCCTAAAATACATATTTTAAAAAGTCATTTTTTAAATACTCAGTGATTCTTAATCCATCACTTGAAACAGGAAGTTTTTTCCACGATGTGGGGAGGACAATGTAATGGAGGAGCTGTGCCAGGCCGAGGAGCTGCAGCTGGAGACGCTCCCCATTCTTTGCTACACCCTGGAGCCCAGCGCCTGGAGCTGCACCGATGAGCTGCTGGCCGCTTTACGCACCACCATCCACAGCCAGCAGAGGGCCATGGCATGGGTTGAACTGGATAGACTGCAGTAGAAGAGGGATTTTGAGCAGCGTCTGCCAGTATCTACCAAGAATTTCAAAGGAGGATAGATTAGGTTTGTGTACATACAATTAAACATACATTTTGTAACTATTATAATTATAGGTATCTATAATAGCCAAGCTGGACTGGCATTAAATAAACAAATAAATAAAATTGCAACTGATTTGAGCCACACAAGGAAAGTGCCTGTCAGTACTGATGTACTTTTCGGAATCTTTATCAACAGGAAACATTCAATGTTGCTTTTTTTTTTTTTTTTACCACACTTAAAGTTTTATTCTATATCTAAACTTTCAAAACTATATTCGAGCACACAAAGAGCCTAGTTTTTGGTATTTAGGCCACAGGTTATTTAATTATATTATGCGTGAAAAGCTGAAGCTGTGAGAATACAAAGTGTGACAAAGATCAAAGGTTAAGCGGATCGAAGCATTTTTGGATGGAATGTTATATCTATATTTTGCATTTACAGTATACAGTCTAGGCCAGTGTTTGTTTGGACAGTTGGCCTCTTTTCTTCAGCTTATTTAATTTGAAGTGAAATAATGAATTCTGGTGTCAAGCTCATATTGAGTCGCTTTATATCAATGTCAAAGAAGATTCATTATTTGATTTCAAATTGAATGCACTGCAAACTGGACTGTTTGAGTGTAAAGCAAAGGGCCTGAAAACAAAACAGGCTCAACTGTCCAAATACCTTCTAGTCTGGACTCTAAACAGCTATACATATCATACTTAAACATTAAACAACTGTGACTTTGTGTATGTGAACACAATTTTTTTTAACAAAAACTGTGCATTTTTTTGGATCATTTTAAGTGGACTTTTGATAACTGAAGGTCAGCAAGTACTGCATTTGTCTATGCTGCAGTGTACTTTTTAACTTCTTGTTACAACCAGTTTAAAAATAAATGACTTCTGTTTGACTCGTGTTTAAAGTGATTTGCTTTTTCATTAATTATTGAAATGCAAAAGTCTGAAACTAATTTAGACAAAGTCATGGAAAACAAAGGCAGGCTACAATACATGTCTACTACAATATGTGCATGATGCTATTAAATGTAACATGAATGCTGTGTGGGGCAGAGCAGTGGTTAGCACTGTGGCCTCACAGCAAGAAGGCTCTGGGTTCGAATCCAGTCTTTCTGTGTAGAGTTTGTACATTCGCTCCGTGTTTGTGTGTGAACTCCAGCTTCCTCCTACAGCCCAAACACTTTCATGTTACGTTACTTGGTTATTCTAATTTGGCCATAGGTGTGAATGTGAGCATGAATGGTTGCCTGTCTGTGTGTGTACAGTGCCCTGCCTCTCACCCTATGATTTACACTCCAGCTCCCCACCTGCGACCCTGAATTGGATAAGTGGAAAAAAATGGATGGATGGATGAAAAGAGTGTAAAATGTCCAAGTGCTGTTCACAGGTGTAAGAAAATTCAACACAAGCTTCAAAAAGTGTTTTTGGGCACCCATAAAATGCCTTTCAAATCTTTGTAAATTAAGCTACAATATCCTATTACAATATCCCTAACAAGTAATTAATAAATACATACAGTTGAGCACAGCTATTATTTTATCTAAACTGATTAATTTTCAAAACATGAAAAACGGGGGGAGGAGGAGCTTGTTGTAAGGGGGCTTACCCCGCGCATTTGTGTTGGATTGTTGTTTTGTTTTTTTCCTTTCCAGCTCATTTGTTTACTTATTCATGCATGACGTCATGTTTCCAGTGTTAAGACGCCCTCTGGCGGACGGTATCGGCGCGAGCAGTGCTCCTCCTCCCCTCAGTGATCAACAAGCAGCCTGGTGATATAATATGCTGGCTAAAACCTCCACACAGAAGCAAAATGGCCGATAGTAAACTAACCGATCATAGAGCGTCTGACAGTAATCAAGAGGTTATGCGTGTTTTGTTTACAGATTGAGAGCTACAGTCGCGCAAAAAAGGATACTCGCCTTTCTTCAGTTTTTCTACGATTAACATTTCGCCTTTCGGTGATGTCATTTCTTATTCAATTTAGCCTTGAAAGCCTCGAAGAACTAGCTCGCTAGGCTAGCTACCTTGCTAGCCTGCTAGCGGTAGGTCTGCAAGAATTTTTGCACAGAAGCACTTTATGTCCTGTGTGATTCCCGAGGTGAGTACTAAACACGGGCGTTACGCGCTTCGCTAGCTTTGTAAAGCACACGGGCCGAGTAGTAACGTGAAGTGTTTATTTCCACACACAGCGAGCATTTTTGTTTTCTCAGTTTTTAGAATAGCCTCGCTTGTTACGTGTTGAAAAGCTGAGGAAACGTCACAAGTCCGTCGTATGTTTTGGCCCTGTCGAGCCCTTACTACGAGCTCGTTTTCAGCGTATTCGCTGGTCTGTAAATGGTGGGGTTTGTGCGCACTGTGGGGCAACGCGTTATGAGAATAAACCGTGTAAATGAAGGGGGTAGCGTTTGAAAAGAACGGGCCTGACGTCCATGATCTCTGCAGTCAACTTCGTGCAGGTTACGATCGCGCGGAGCTACGGAGGCACCTTCCTCTGTGACAGCTCCCCGCCGTGAGCCCCGGCTCCCAGGTCAAAGCCGCAGGAGCCCAGCTGCTTTAAAATCCACCACCATTAGCCAGTTGCTCTCCTGGTGCCCCTTCGTAGCTGCACAGCTGTTCCTTACCCGCCTGTTAATTACATGAAATCCAGGTTGTTTGCTCCCAGTGGTACGCACATATCCGCCTCGCAAGGCTCTCATATACTTCTGATTGTTGCATGTTATACAGTGAGGGGTCACGGTTTTAACTTGTCCGGTTATAGCATGCATTAGCGTCTTGTGTCATGGTGCTAATTATCTACAGCTTGGCTCACAGAATCACTCGGCCTAGTCGCATTTACAGCTCTCTGGAAACTGATCCTTTTGTGTTTCCCTTTTTTTCTCATCTGTTTTGCTGTTGCGCGTTTGCATATTGCATTTGTTTACTTATGGCATGGTGGGATGCAGGTGTGAGGTCGTGAAACGAGCCCTTTATAACAGTGGACAGATCACTCATTAAAGCTAATATCCTTTGGATGATGCTGCCATTGCACTTCCTACTGTAATGCCAGAAAATTACCTGACCTTTTCCAGAAATGCTGTAGAGTATAAAGTCATATGTTTGTTTGGCTGCGGCTCCTGTTTGTCCATTGGTTGGAATTGCAGTCGCTTGCTGGTTAATGAATTATGCAGTGAGAAACAAGACTACCAAGGGCTGTTGTCAAGCTGTCTGCTTCTGGTTAACATTACAGTTCTTACAACACTCGCTGTGTAGGAGTGTACTTGGCGGTGATCTCGTGATAGCATATTATAAATTTCAAGCCAAAGTCTATATGTGTGAAACAATGGTATGCGTTTTTTTTTAAAGCAGTGAACTAAATTCATTGAGGCTTTAGTTGCATAAATAATTTAACACGTACATTTCTCTTTCCAGACAGGAGAATCAAGAAGGGGAACAGTAGTTCATGGAAGACAAGAAAAAGAAGAAAGAAGATAAAAAGAAAAGGGAAACCTCTCAGAAGGTAAACTGTCTTCTGACTCTGTCTAGTTTGCAGACAATCTGTTTGGTACTCCTTCTTCAGTGTCTCTGCCACTTGTCCACGATTGGTTGTGTTGAATGGGAGTTGAGACAGCTTGTCTTTTTTAATTTTACATCATATTTGCCAGAATTTTTGAGCCCTCATAACTACTTAAGTACATATGAAATTGCCGGAGCTGAAAACACTTTAACATGCTCTAATTTGACAAGCTATCTATATGGCTCTTAAAAATTTACCCAAAATGCACTTAAAAAAAAAAAGAAAACAAAGTTTTCTCCACAGGAAGCAGGTCAAATGCAGACCAAATACTTGTTTCTGCTCCTCTACGTCATAGACATTAAATTGGCAAAGGTTTGATATTGAAGCTGTGATATATCCCATTATACTGATGCTTAAAGCCGGGTATAGAAAATGTCGAGCTGAACAAAAATTAGATTTTGGCTTTAGATTGTGACATTGAAGCTGCTGTAAAATTGATTTGGTTGCTGTTTATTTGATTGCGTACACATGGCTAGCTTCTGTACTTAGGAAGCTAAGAGGCCTCAAAAAGGCTGTAAAAGGCACCAGCCTTATTTTTATTATAACTTTATTTAACCAGGAAGGTCCTATTGAGATTAAAAATCTCTTTTTCAAGGGAGTCCTGGCCAAGATAGGCATACATGTATTTACTTCAAGGGCCTTTTACTCATAAAACGAGTAATGTGGTACAATTCCCCGTGGCTTCAATAAATAAACTTAAGATATTTTACAAAAACAAAATAGCTGATGCTGAGGGTGTCAGACAGGTGCTTAAGATTTGGTTTATTTTATATGGAATGACACCTGTGGATATGTGGATGTAGTCACCTAAAGGCAAACTTAATTTTCTGTTTGTTTTTGTTTGTTTGTTTGTTTGTTTGTTTGTTTGTTTGTGTTTTTATTCTAACTCTCCTCTGCTTTACACCTCAATCTCTCTCTCTCTTTTTTTAGGTGCCAGAACAAAAAATCAAAGGTATGATTATGTTTTTGTCATGGATAAACTCTTCTTTCCTCTGTCACTGAATATTCCACATATCAGTTACATGACTTCTGTTTCTTGTTCTTTAATATGCTTTAAAGAACTTTAATATAAGGTAATAACCTAGGGAATTATTGCATAGGGTTATGCTCATGCATACTTGTATAAAGACAAATGGTAATGTTAATAAACGTCTCATAAACTGAATAACATTCCTACAGTGCCTTAATGTTTTATGTCATACTCATCAATCTCGTCTGTGTTTGTTTCAGTGCCAGAATCAGCCAAGCCCTCCTGTTCCCAGCCACCTGCCACCCCAGGCTCAGTGTCCCCCAGCCCTGGCCCTGTTGCCCCCTCATCCCCCAGTCCTGGTGCAGCTGGGGGTTCTGCCCAAGTTCCTCCTGGTGGTGGGAACAATGCAAAGCAGCGGACTGCTGTGGCCAACGGACAGCCCTCCACCTCCCCCTCTGGAAGTCAGACTTCCCAGCAGCAGCGATACATGTCTCGAGAGGTTCCACCAAGATTTCGCTGCCAGCAGGACCACAAAGTGCTACTGAAAAGGGGCCAGCCACCGCTGTCCTCCATGCTGCTGGGTGGAGGCGGAGGGGAAGGGGGCTCAGGAGGGGTTGGAGGAGGTAGCGGCTGGGCAGCCGCCCCACCTCTTACCCCACAGGGAGCAGATAACCCCAATGCAAACACAGCTGGAGGCACAGGTGGGCTAATGTTTCAGAACATACAATCATGATCAAGTTTAATGGGTAGTCCAGTAACACAGTAGTAGTCAGCAGTAATCTTGTCTTACATTGGCAAAGAAACTTGCTTTTAAGGTGGATTTTGAAGATAAGACAAGGAAAAGGAATTTCAAACAGAATGCAACCAATCAGTGGCCATTAAAATTTGAAAAATATTAATTGTAGTTATAAAATTGTTTATGACAGTGATCACTATGCTGACTGGTAATGTAGTGGGACCAACAGTTGAGAAATTCTTAGTCATGTGTTAAGTGTTGCTTATACTTAAATAAATGGTTGCAATTTTGTCCGTAGATTCCAACCTGGGTTCATCCTCTCCTTCACCCCCAAACTCCTCCTCATCCTCATTATGTGTCGCTGCTCCGTCGTCTTCTACTACTACTACTTCAACTTATGCAAATTCCACATGGGGGGCAGGCTCTGGCAGCCAGTCCTCTTCTCAGGGCTGCGGGAAGGTGTTTATGGATGGGACTGACCTGGAGGACTGGCCTACCATCATAGGCGGGGCCAAATTGAGTTCTGATGGGGCTGGAGGAGGGGTGCAGGACTGCCCCGGAAATAGCAACAGTAGTGCCTCATGGAGCGAGATAAGCATCCAGCAGAAGGGAGGAGCAGGGAACATGGACAATCCTTCCCCCCCTCGTTCTTCTCCTCTATCCTCCTCTTCCTCACTTAACGAATGTGTTCAGTCAAGTGGTGGTGGTGGTGTATGGGTCTCTCCCACCTCGTCTCAGGTGGAGTCAGGGCTAGGATCAGCAGCATTTTACAATTCCAAAGTCTCCCATCTTCTTCCTAGCCCTCAGGAGAGCCCTGTGGGTGGCAGCAGCAGCAGTGTCCCTGGTGCCAATTTCAACCCTGACATGAACCCCTCCGCTTGGCCCGCCCTGGTGCAGAGTGGGACATCAACTTCGGCTGGGGACAGCCCTCCACTACACTCGTCTGTTACTTCATCTTCCTCATGTTCTGCCAGCACCACCCTCATGACCACTCACACTTTTTCATCTGTGAATCAAACTGATCTTTATCAGCAGCACACTGAAACAGCTGTGGGAGCCAGGAGTGGAGAACAGCAGCAGCAGCACTTGGGAAACCCAGGGCAGGAGCTGGGTTCAGGCGGGGCGGCGCAAGAAGCAGGACCAAATCAAGAAGGTGGCAGTGAGGGAGATTGTGGGGCTTCTAGTGAAGGAGAAGGGAGTGGTAATCTTTCCGGCTCTACGTCTTCCTCCTCTGCCACCTCGTCTTGGAGATCCATACCCCCAGTGTCCACTGACCTCAGTGCAGGGGCCTCACAGGCAGATGGGTGGGGTGGAGGAGGGAGTGGAGCTCAGGGGCAGGAAGGGAATGTTTGGGGCTCTAGTACCCCAGGTAACAAGACAGGGTGGGGCAGGGGAAATGGTGGTGGTTCAACTACCCCAGTGGTATCTCAGGGACCGTGGGAAGGAAGCAGTTCAGATGCAGAGTGGGGTGGAACTGCAGGAAGTGCAAGTTCAAGTAATTTAGCAATAGCCAGTGGAAGAGGAGTAGAGGGGAGCAGCATCAGCAGTAGTGCAGGCAGCCTAGGTATTGTTGGCAGCAGTTTGGAGGACTCTTCCTCACCAAAGTTTGCAACTATGACAAAAGCTTGGGACAATCAGAAAGGGATGGATAGTGGGGATGGGGCAGTTGTGGAATGGGGTGGAGGCACTGGATGTGAAGGACCATCCTCTAGTGGAGGAGGATCCATAGCTGGAAGTGGTGGAGGCGGGAGTGGTAGCGAACAGAAACAGGAGCGTTCCTTGTCTGGGCACCACCCCTCCCAACAGACCTCCAATGCTGAAGTGGCCTTACTTAGCTTGCTCAATCGATCTGACCTGGACCCCAGGGTTCTGTCCAACACGGGCTGGGGGCAGACCCAGATTCGACAGAATGTGGCCTGGGACCTGGACACCACATCAGGAGTAGGGAATAGAAATGAAAGAAACACTTCATCTTCCTCTACATTTTCATCAGCAACCATGAACACTACCACTAGTCGCAGTCCTAGGTACCCATCTAACACTGGTTCAGTAACTAATGATACAGCTGGTGGCAACCACACAACTAGCCTGAACTCTACAGGAAGGGATGGCTGGGATGGTGGTGCTAAACAGTCCACCTGTGGTCCGCATATGCCAAGTAGCACTATAAGAAAGCTGGGATCACCAGAAGAAGAGAGAGAGGGCAACCAGGGGAAGGGAGCTGGAGGCTGGGGTGATCTCCCACCTGAAAACCAGGGCAAAGGATGGGGAACTGAAGAACAAAAATGGGGAGATCAAAGAGGAGGTAACTGGAGAGACATAGGAGAACAGGGTAGTGGGTGGACAGATAGTACAGAGGATAAAGGAAAAGGGGGGTGGAAGGGGACTGGAAGAGGGGAGTCAAGTGGTTGGGGGGCAGGAGACTGGGGACAGAGAGACTCTACATCTGGAGGTGGGTGGGGAGATGGGCGAAGTAGAGGTGGAAGCAACTCTGATGAGGGGTCTTCCTGGGGTAATTCGGATGAAGGAGGATCTCAGCGAGGAGGATGGGGAGATGTGGGTGGAGTCAAATCCCACCCGGACTGGGGGAGTGCCAAGCCCCACACAGCAGCACAGATACCAAACAGCCAAGTGACACCAATGAAAGCCCCAAATCAACAGCAGCACCAATCACAGGGCCAGCAACCACCAGGCGGTCCTATGCAAGGAGGGTGGAACAGCCGGCCAAATGTTGGAGGTGGAGGTCCACCTTCCAAGAATCAGAACCAAAGTTCAGGCTGGACCTCTGGCCCGATTCCCCAAATCTCTGGAGGTGGTGGTGGTGGTGGTGGTGGCGGTGGTGACACCTTGGAGCCCAGTGGCTGGGAAGAACCCTCGCCTCAGTCCATCAGCCGCAAAATGGAAATTGATGATGGCACATCAGCCTGGGGAGACCCAAACCGCTACAAGAGCAAGAATGTGAACTTATGGGACAAGAACAGTGCGGTTTCAGGCCAGGGCCACGCTCAACAGGCCCCACCACCATCCATACAGCAACAACCACCTAGAAGGCAGCAGGTGATGCAGCCCAGCAGCACAACACCTGGCAATGGTGCCGTGGGTAAGAAAACATTTTATTACACAGTGTCAGCCTTGTTAACAACCTTACTGACTTTTTTCATTAAAACTATAAACTTTTAAGCTTCTTTTACATAGTCTTTTCTTCTAAAGCGTAATGTCTAATTTTATCAAGGTGCAGGCATGTGGGGAGGAGGTGCACAAACTGTGGATAATGGTACGGCAGCTTGGGGCCAGGCATCAGATCCAGCATCAGGTTGGGGTGATCCAGATGAACCTGGCAAAGCTTCTGGCTGGGGGAATCCTTCACCCAACCCTGGTAAACCTGGTAAGTATTTAAAAAAAAAAAAAAAAGTGCAATATTTTATTTTTGTGTTGTTCATGATGCCTCAGAATCACAAGACAGACAGTTAACAATGTTGCACTTCTCTTAGAAAGAATGGGCTTCAGAAATTTTAACCCCACAAGTTACAAATAGAGTATTTCCAGAGAAACGCCTGACTTTATCATAACTGTCTGTTTTGTTTTTGCTGCAGGCGTCAAGTCACTTGAAAGCTGGATTGGAAAGGGAGACTCTATTTCAGCTTCCCGTCACCCCAGCTGGGATGAGGAAGAAGATGGTGGTGGAGGAGCCTGGAACAGCACGGGCTCCCAGGGAAGCAGTTCTTCCTTCAACTCTGGAGGCTGGGGTCAGACACATGGAGGAAAAAGAGGAAACATCAAGGTGAGGGGGGAAAGATTCAAGGACACAAACAAGTTTATGTTACCAATTGAAGTTCATTGTATTACAACAAAACAGTTTGATTTTTGTTTAGAACTTTTCTTAATATGACTCTAATTTGCACTTATTTTTTTCACCAAGAGTAATGTTTGCATTTTTTTTTTTTTTATTAAGACTGGAGGAGGGGACAGTTGGATGAACCCAGTGTCACGCCAGTTTTCAAATATGGGCATTCTGGTAAGATGTTAATATAATAATTTTTAATAATAGCTTTTATGTCTTAAGTGACATTTCTGTTGTATGATTCTTTTCTTTTTCTTATTTTTTTTTCTCCAACAAAAGTTGTTTAACCTACTTCACTATGGTTGGTGGTTACATTATCAGTGAGGATGCTGTCACTGTACTTTTAAAGAGTGAGGTCACCATGTTACTTTTTTTTTCTCTTTCTCAGGATGATCCAGGTGTCGACAAAAAGATGGAAGGAGACAAGAGAGGAATAACAGACTATAATGGAGAGATGCGGAGGGGAGGAAGAGGTGGAGGAGGTTACCGCATGCCTAGTTCCAAAGATATGGGTCCTGTTGACATGGGGCCCTATGGTGAAAAGGTTTGTTTACATTGTTAACTAGTTAATTATTTTATTAACCTCTCATTTTTTCAAAGTTAGCTGGCAGTTTGAATAAGTGTTAGAAAATTAATTAATGACCACTTTAGGAAGCACACAAGTTTTTAGACATGAAGCCGCATTTCTTCACGCCAGTAAGATTTATCAGTCCTATGAGGATTTAATCAGCTGTGACAGCTAAAACAGCGGAGCTGAAATTGAAGAGAGATGCTCCTTTCCTTTAAATGTAGGATGAAATAAACTGTATGCTTCAACTTGTCTTGCTGTGCTCAGGGGCCGCAAAAATGTTATACGCTCTTTGAGAGCCCTGGCTTTAGTTGTACATTATTTCCATTATGCTCCAGATGGGTGGCCATGGTGTGTTTGTTAGCGGCAGCGGAGGGATGCCTCAGCCTCGAGGGATGCACCAGCCTGGCATGCATCCGATGAACCCCTCCCAGGGGTTACGTGCTCAAGTGCCTCATCAGTTCCTGTCTGCTCAGGTTTGTTTCCTTCTGTGATCTTATTAATTATGATGAACTTGTTTTTACAAGTCACGGAGACTGATAGTGAATTTTCAGTTCATCTCAGTGTACATCTTATAAATTGCAAAAGAGGAGGTCATCGAGCATTAAACAGTAAATGCAGCCTCACGCTTTGGGGGGGGGGGTGTATAATTATTATATATACATAATAACATAGTACATAAAACATGATGTGTACTAATGTTATGAATGTAATTGTCTTCATCTCTTATTAATTGCAGCCTATACATAACCATAAATGATAGCATTACTATTGATTAGTAGACATGAGTAGTTATAATTTCACTTTTTTAACAGGTAATTAAACTTTAGCATAGATATCTTACTGACTGCTACTACCATTTGTTAACAATAGTTATTATAAAGTGTTACCACAGCCAAAAATACATTTCCTAATTTGGTTTAGATTCTGCAGGTAGTGTAGCTCATGATACAGTGCTGCAAACCTGACAGAGCTTGATGGATGATTGTCCCCATTTCTCATAATTTGCATTGCTCCAAGTGTCTTTCGGCCACCATGTACTTATGAATTCTTTTGGCATGCAGGTGCCGGGTCCTATGCTGAAGCAGATGCCCTCTCCTGGTGGCAGTGTGGGTGGTGTAGTTGGAGGAGTAGGAAGTGTTGGTGGCGTTGGAAGTGTCGGAGGGGTTGGTGGAGGCGTGTTCCCTCCTCAGATTTCCCCACAGCAGCTAGCAATGCTCAGCAACATTTACCCCCCCATGCAGCAGTTCCATCTGGTAAGTGCCTAAATGTTATGTCATCGACTGACTGATTGCTATAAAACATTTTCCAATCGTTTTTCTATATTTGAAAACATACAAAGTAGCAAATCTAGACCAAACTCCATCACAGTGTAACCAATTAAAATGAAACGCATGCTGTGTGTGTTATTTGTTCTCGTCAGTCTCTGACCATTTCTGTCCACCAACACACAGGCTTGTCAGCTCCTGCTGCAACAACAGCAGCAGCAACAGCAGCTCCTGCAGAACCAGAGGAAGTTCCCTCAGCCTCAGCCTCTCAGGCAGCAGCCAGACCCACAGCAGGTGAGCGTGCACGTTTTGAATCTCGATGCTGTACCGCGCCGGTGATATCTCATAAGTACCTCGACCATTTTCCTCTGCAGCAATGACGCCGTCTTGCTTATACTACAGAAAGTACTCAGTAGGAAGTGGTCAGAATTGCTCAGAAGTTGGTTGGGCTAATTAACTAAGGCGTAGTTGAGAAACCACCACTTTATTTTTAACCTTTGGTTTGAAAAATGTGACTATAGTGTTCCCTTCAGTCATGTAGACTAGAACTTGTGAAACTATATAACATACATATAATTTGTGACCATTCAGTTTTACTTTTTTGAATTTCATGTTCTCAGCTGGCAAGGATTATGGCTATTCTGCAGCAGCAGAGGCAGCATCAGCAGGGTGGAGTTGGAGGAGCAGCAGCAGGAGGGAGCTCCAAACTGTCCCCCTCTCACCTGGGAGGAGGTCTATCCAAACAGGCCATGGTAGACTCCGTTCCACATCCTGGAATTGGGGGGCCCTTATCAGACCTTCATGCCAAAACACAAGGGATGTACTCTGGTGAGTCCAGCTGCCTAAGTGCTTGTGGTAAGATGTAATGCAGTGCTCACCAGCTTTCCATCAGGCTGTATTAAACTGATGAATATCAGAATGTTATGTGCTCATGAATGTTGACATCTTTTTTTCTTACCAGGGCTTACTCCTGGAAGTAACCTTTCAGGACTGGAGCTCGGTCCCATGATGGGGGGGATGAAGGATATAGGAGGACAGCAGTCCCGCTTCAAATGGATGATGGAGGGACACTCTCCAGCTCCCTCTCCCCCCGACTCAACCATACACAAGAATGGTAGGTAAACAGATGGTCTGTTCCCATCTGCAGCTGTTCTGGTAATCACCTTCATTCACAGTGTATCTGAATGAACCACTGTGAATCAAAACGTTGCGAAACATATTCATGTCAGTCTGTTTGACCACCTTTCTCTCTCGTGTCCCATTTTAAAGGCCCTTTACCCAGTGCTGTAAAGGTTAGAGGAGGGTCTCCTTATTCCCAGTATGAAATGCTGGGCAGTGATGGTTTGGGGATTCCCCCTCAGGGCTCTGCAGACAGCTGGCACCGGACCCCCGGTAGTAAAATGGGGAACAAACCTGCCACATCAAGCTGGCCTCCAGGTGAGTGTGTCTTTGTCTACTATTTGCTGTAAAATAAACTAAGATCAGAAGAAGAACAGACTGTACAGAAACAAATGTTTTTCATTTTAATAAATAAAGTAAAGAAAGAGCGATCTAGATTAATTTGCTTCCAATGTTGGGGCCACCTAATATGTACAATACTTAGTTTTTAGACTTAGAGCCGGCATATTTCACAAACCCTGCAGGAAAAATGACTGAGTTAGGCTATGTTGCACAGGATATCTGTTAATCAGTAGTTTTGTTTGTGTGTGTGTGTGTGTGTGTGATGACAGAATTCCAGCCCGGTGTGCCCTGGAAGGGAATACAGAACAGTGGAGACCCAGAGTCTGATCCCTATATGACCCCTGGTAGTGTTCTTGGCTCCCCAGGATCCCCGAGCCTCAACGACTCCGACCACCAGTTACTGCGAGACAACATAGGTATCCGACTGAGTGTATTTAACACTTTTGACGAGCATACGTATTGGTTTTAGAACTGGTATTAAGATTTGTGATCCATTTCCGTCCCAAATAAAGCCGAGAATAGATTACAGGGACTTGCTGTCCTAATGGCATTAGTCACTTTTGAGAGAACAAGAACATGAAGTTGAAATTCTGCCATCTAATCTGTTATATGGCTTAAGGTGCAGTTGTTAATAGAGTGCATTACAATCTAATAAGTTCCTCTTTGAAGGCTGCAGCTCATCCCTACGAGGATTAAAGCTAAGCGGAAAATCTTTTCACCACTTACTGTTATCACTGTCAAATGAGGATCGTTTTATATGCCCAACATTTCTTTTGTCTATTTTTTTTTTACTACAGAGCAGTTACTCAGACGTCTACCAAAAAAAAAAAAAACCCTGGAAATATTTTTAATTGTCTGATTCTTATTACCCACACAAGAACCAGATGAAGCAATTTTAAGCATATTGCTACTTTTTCTGGATCAATATAAGCTGCTTTTCATTAGTGGCTGCGTCCCCATTGTTAAAGCACATGCACAAATTGAGCGAGGTAACAGATTTGCTGCAGACAGGTTTTTTGTTTTCTTAAATACAGTTTTTGAAAAATATCTTTCTCTGCAGAAACTGAAAGTCTTAGGTTAGATATCTTCTACCAGGCTCCATACTCCAACTGAATTATGGTTGTCTTGTCTTGTTCATCACAGGATGTGTTGCATCGAGATAATCTTGTAATGTTTTGTAGGGCCAAATCCTTCTCTCACCTCGCTGCCTTCACCTGGTGCCTGGCCCTACAGTGCCTCAGACAGCCCCCTCAGCAATGCACACAGCACAGGTGGGTTTTTGTTTTGTTGGATTTTTAAAAATATATTGTTTAACTGCTTATGCATTTTGACTTATGCTTAATCTTATTATTTTAATTATATGCCTCATGATTTCTTTGTTTCTGTCATGTGTTAGCACTGTATTTTACAAGATAAGATTTTTCTACAAAGATGCCAACAATAATAACTGAACTGTTTACTCTCCACTCCAATTTCTGCTTTGTGTTTTTCTTGTTTTACCCCGCTTTCATCCACTCCTCGTTTCGTTCTTAGGAAAGTACACTGAGTACAAGACCAGCTGGCCTCCAGAGCCCATTGGACAGAACAAGTTGTGGAAAACCAGTCGCAACAGCTCACAGCTGCCACGCCCCCCTCCTGGCTTAACAAATCAGAAGCAGGCCTCACCCTCGCCATGGGGTACTGGTGGACCTCGGTTGGCCCGGAGCTGGGGCGGGGGTGGGATTAATCAAGAGTCAAGATTTGGGCCAGGTACATTTTTTACAGGGAACTAATTTCATAGTTTATAACTTAACTATATACTGTATAGAGATTCTTTATCATTGCACATCTCCATGCAAAGAAATTCTGTTTGACACCTCTCCCTTTTTTCACAGTAGCATGTTAATGAGAACAAGATATAAATGTCACAAGCTAATCGTCGCTATTGTCACTAGTGGTACCAGGCGTACTAGTCGGTTAGCCAAATTAAGGTTTTAATTGGTACCCAGTGCCGGTAAATGTTTCTCCTAAATGTTATGCAGCAATCTGCCACCAGATAGAGCTGCAGCCCTGACATCGTTATAGAAAAATGCCATAACTCGGTTAATCCTGGCCTGATTTTATTAGGTGTAATATTGTTAGTTATTTTTGAAGTTTTATAACCTGAAGTGCACCTCCTGAGAAACACTACTTGCCCCAAGTTTGCACAAAGAAGCAAAAAAAGTAGAGGGGAAAAATGTGTTTGCTGTGGTCAGGTTAAGGTGCAAAGAGTAGGACCCAGGAGGGGGAAAAGTCCCAGTATTTTGTGTTTCTGTTGGCTGGCACCACATGTAAAACACCAGGACACGACCACACGGTAATTAACACACCTGCACAAGTATAAACGCCGGCGACATCGGCCACTTGTGTAGGTTACGTCGTTACACAAGTCTGAATCAGGCGAAAGCTGGAGGAGGAGGCTGGGGAGAGGGAGGTCCGCCCCTGGATAAGCGGAAGAAGATGGATAGATGGATGTTTTTATTGTTTTATCATCATTTTTAGATTTTAACTTTTATTTAAATGTGTGTCATGAATTGTAGAACAATGAGCATTGTTCACAATGCGCCACACTTTTAAGTCGCAACTTATTCATTTTTCGGATGTTCATGTCTCATATTTCAATGATGCATAAACATTGTTTGCAGTAACTCGTTTTCATATATTTAACATCAATGTATTTGAGGTTGTTTTGTTTTTTTTCCCTTTTTTGTCTGTTTGGTGTATAATGTGCAGTGTTCATAATGCGCGGTGCCGCACAGTTAAGCAGCATTTAAAGTGCGATTCATTGTTGAAGAATGAGATTAATGGTTTCAAATACCTTCGTTTTAAACAGTTTTTGATGTTGTCTATTAAACAGTCCTAAAATGTTACTTGATATCTGAGTGTTTCTTAGTTTTAGACTAGTCGATTAGTCTAATTTTCTTCCCCTTGTTTAGTCAACTAAGAAATTTGTCACCCGGAACATCCTTAGCAGAGGATGATCATGACATTGTTATGGCACCTAGTGTCAAATATGTCATGAGTGTAACTAAAGAAATCTTGTGTTTATCTCCTTATCTCTTGTTTATAGTCTCAGCTTGGAGTGATGGTGCAGCCTCCAGAGGCAGCTGTTGGTTGCTGCTGAGCAACCTGACCCCTCAGGTAAGGAGTGAAGAGAAATAAAACACAGGGACAGGTTAAGGGAGAAGGAAACCCTGAGAAACGACTAAACAGACAATTACTAGTGTCTTTATAAACTGAGCTGGTGCAGAAGGGTGAGGTAAAAATAGTAACAGGACTAACTGTGTATCATATTGACTAATCAATGATGTATAAGCACAACAATTTGTGTATACATTCATATCATTTCAGGCTTCAATAGCAACCAGTGTTTCAGATCATTATGCAACAGTCAATGTGTTATCACAAAGCGAACACTGCGTGGTCAGCGATCAGAGTTCACAGCACTCAGTACCGAGTGTGTCACGCATCTACAGCACATAAACATCACCAGATTGTCAGTAGTGGCCTGTGGGATGTTGTCCCATTCCTCCTGGTGTGCATGGCCATGTTAACGGATGGGTCATTTTAACTTAACCTTTTGGGTTTGTGCGTTTCATATTTTTGTCGAGTATTTAATCAGACACATGTTAACTACTGACTAGGGAATAATCAACAAAGTAAAGGTCACTTATTTTGCTACGAAGTGCAGGTTTGAGAATACTTTGGATGAGCTTTTCCTACAAATCACAAGAGAAGCACCAAAAAAAGTCTGAGTGCATTACCCACGAGCCTCTAAAGTGGGGAAGATACCCAGCTCCACAGTGAAAACTGGAAACAGCTTCTCGCATGAGTGCAGCTGCTAAAGCATCACAGAGCGCCTTGCCAAGACACTGCACAGTCTTTTGTTCCCACCCAAGCATGATCTATTAAACCTCTTCTTACATGTTGACAGTCTACTTATTAGTAATCAATCAAAAGGTATTTTAGGGCTTGTATTTCTCTGATTCATTCATTTGACACAACACTGACATAGAAATTAAAAGATGATGATTCAGTACAATATTAAATTGATAATGAGTTTTTATATTGCATATTTATATATGTTTTTTTATAATATAAACCATTCAAAGAGTAGAATAATTGCCATTACATTCATGACCTGTTTATTCTTCTTCTGACTTTGAAATAAATGCTTCAGCAGTCAGAGAGCTGCCACTGCTCAGACCAGGACAAATTTCTCTTCCATCAGCAGCAAAACTTTCTTCTTCTGATCATCCCTTTCAGGGTCACAGGGGGGCTGGGTGGGTGCTAGCTCTTGTAGGACTAGAGACAGAGTACACCCTGAATGGGTCACCAGCCTGTTGCAGGGCTAACACAGATACAGATAACCACACACTCACACCTATGGGCAATTTAGAATCACCAGTTAATCTAACCCCACGGCTTTGGACTGTGGGAGGAAACCTGCAGAAAACCCACACAAACATGGAGAGAACATACAAACTCCGGCCAGATGTTGGATTCGAACCCAGGACCTTCTTGGTGTTAGACAGCAGCACTAACCACCGTGCTGCCCTTGGTCATCCTGTTTTTTTGTGCACTACTGGCACAACAAAGTGGAGTCCCATTAATTTGAGGGGGAATGTGGATTTTGTTTTGCAAGTAGATGAGCATCAAAAATTAATCAGATTGCTAGCTAAGAAAAAAAATATCTATGTAGTATCCTACCCAATTGGCTACTCACCATCACAGTGAGTAGCCCATGTATTTATTATTTTTACACCAGAAGCCCTACCTGACACAACCCCAAATGTACTGGGGTCTGCTCCTGGGATTGAACCAGGGAGCTAGCCTTGTTAGGCAGATGACTAAACCACTACACTATTGAGCCACCATGCTCAGTGCTAATTGTTTTTCATATGCAACATGAAAATGTATAGTATTTGTGCAAAATTAGCCATTTGTGTTGTATGAAATAGTAATCTAGCTTGATGTACGCTATAATAAAAGCACTAATGCAGTTTAAGGTACTGTGACTTTAAACAAAAAAAAACACTCCAGAGGTTCAAAAACAGCTGTTTTAAAAATTAATTTTCTTAAGTACTTCACGTGTCAGACATTACAGGGTTAAACCCCTTTGCCACAACATAAATACTGAGACTATATTAACGGCTACATTTACAGATTGGTCAGGGTTTAGGAGCTTAAACTGCTGTGCTCATTCATTTACATTCCCCTTCAGTCTGTCCTATGCAAATTGCACAGAACCATCCGTGACCCAGCTGTAATTTGATTGCCAAGTTGGATGAGCCATTTAATCAATTAGAGTTTGTATAAATGACACTTGCAGGACTTTCTCTGTGAAAATCATAGAATTGAAAGTGTTTTGTAGATCTTGACTAAGTTTGTTTTGGTTTGGCCTCACACGGCTCCCATGCAGGCTTGCACAACTTGTAGATTTTACTTTAAATGTAACTTTATTACAGATCAATAAAGCCACAGCTTACCACTTACATTATTTATTAATACACAGTTTTTCATAACAATTGTTGTGTAGCCTCCTAGATTACCTGACCTTTCTCTGGCCCAATAAGTGATCCCTCAAGATTGTGGATAATTACTAAATGAAAGTTACATCAGACATGCACGTGTTTCAACGTCTTTCTGAGGACACTGATAGATATAATGCATCTCCTTGCTCATTCCTTTTAACCTTCACCATTGCAACAAAGTGCCTATCCCTAATCTAATTCTAATCAAAACATAAAACCAAGTCGCGGTCCTTAGATTGCCCTTTAAAGTTAGATAGACCAGCGTCATTTTGGCTTCACAGTAATGGATTTCTTATCAAAATTGGTTCTCTTAAATGTGGTAAAACCTAAACACACACGCACACACACACCCAGGGTCTGATCCCAATACGGTACCTATACAATTATTCCTTGTTTCCTGTAGATTGATGGCTCCACGCTGAGGACCATCTGTATGCAGCACGGACCCCTGCTGACCTTCCACCTCGGCCTGACCCAAGGCAGCGCTCTCATTCGTTACAGCACCCGGCAGGAAGCAGCCAAGGCCCAGAGTGCACTGCACATGTAGGTTTACTTATACCCTCACTGCTCCACATACACCAAACAATAAACCTGCACCTACTGACCTGAAGAACCTTGTCTTATAACTTATTTTCTTTTTTTTATATAGGTGTGTCCTGGGCAACACCACAATCCTGGCGGAGTTTGTGAGTGAAGAGGAGGTTGCTCGCTATGTTGCACATTCCCAGGCCGGAGGGGCAGAGGGGGCCAGCTCAGGAGGAGCAGCAGTCAGTGGGGCGCAGGGTTCATCTGGAACAGGCACAACTGTGGCCAGCAGTGGAGGAAGTTCGCCGGGGAGTGAGCGGGCAGCAGTAGGTGTAACTTCAGGTGGAAACGGAAATGGTAGCGGAGGAGGGGAGAGTGGAGCAGCAGTTCTAGCTGGAGTTAGGTCCTCTGGCTCTGGCTGGCAGAGTCTCGATGGTACAGGCAGTTCTTCAGAGACCTCCTCAGCCCAAGGACCTGGGTTGGGGATATTTTCCCAGTGGAGCACCAATGGGGCAGGGGAGGGAGGAGGGGTTGGGGGAGTAGAGTCAGGGAGGTCTGGGCTTTGGGGAGGCATGACTGCAGGATACCCCAGCAGCAGCCTGTGGGGGGCACCGCAGATGGAGGAAAGGCACCAAATGGACAGCCCTGCTGGATTGTTACCTGGTGACCTGCTGGGGGGAGGAGCTGATTCCATCTGAGGAGCCCCCATCCATTTGTACGTGTAGGTTTGGACACACTGATACAGCATACACTGGGATACATATGTACTTACTATGGCACACACACACACACACACATTACATGGTATGCATATAAATGTACTACACACATACACACGTGTGCATACGTATACGTAGTATGCATATTTATGTGCACACACAAAGCAGAAATGTGAGACATGCTTACACACATTCTTGTGGCCAGACTTAAGCTATTATATAAACAAATGCAGGGACTGTTAGATGTGTATACAGCCTTTTTCCACAGATGAAGATTTCAACTGCTTAGACTTGAATCCTGAAAAAGAATGAAAAGTCAGTTGGTCTGAAAGACTTGACTGGATTGCGATGTGCTTAGTAAATAGGGGACTTTTCAGCAGATTTACATACACATGCACACACCAAATACAGAGAAGCCTTCAGACAGATAGGCACTGTAAACAGCATTACCTTCATCGTAAAAGAGAACTTAAAAACTACTACATGAGGTTTAAAGTGCAGTTTGTATTCACATCCCCTTAAAGATGGAGATCGAATCCAAACACATGCAAACAGCTCTGATTGACAGCAGAACTGTATCTTACTGTGTATGTTAAGTTTGTTTTGTTTTATTTTTTGTTTGTTTGTATGGTTTTAAATTTTAAACAGTGAAAATACTGAAAAATGTCATTGTTCTGTTTTCAAAATGCTGACCTCCTACTGTTGTATCTCACGCACTCTTTCTCTGTTATTCTCTCTTGAACATGTTGCAGTGATAAATGTTAAATTGCAGGCAGTTTGCGGCTATGATGCATTTCTCCATGTGTTGATACTGTGTGCGTGTAGTGTCATACACACTGAGTGTAAGTGAGACTGAGACCAAGTAAGTGGATTAAACCACCGCAGTTGTCGTGCGCCTGTGTGTGTGTGTGTGTGTGATTGTGAGGATAATGTGTGTGTGCATGTTAATGCCTGTCATAATGTGGGCAAGGCTGCTTACTTATACAGAAGGTCTATACAAAAATGTTTTGAGTGCATTCAGTATACTGCTGACTGTGTGTTTAAGAAATATTCGCACTAATGCTTTTCTCTCTCATTTGAAGTTGGGTTTTTTGTTTTTTTTTTTAAAAAAAGCAGACTTGTCTTTTTTATTGTCCGACCTGCAATAATAAAAAAGAACATTTTAATGACACAAAGAGCTGAAGGCATACACGTCAAAGGAAAAAGGACATGCCAAATCTTATCAAACTGTGTGGAGCGGGAGGGAGGGGTGGGCTGGGTTGTTTACAGATGCAGAGTAAGCGTTACCGTACGTTTTTAATGTTCTGTTGTTGTGTATTCGTTTTAAATTAAGACAGGCTTTAACACTCCTGTTCAGTGTTTTTGTTTTGAGATTTTACAAATGAAAAAAAAAAAGATTTATTTAAACAAATGAGAACAAGATTAATAAAAATGAAAGTATTGGCTTCTAAACTTGTCCTTGTGGTCATTTGCATGTGTGAGTTCAGGTGCCTGTCTGAGTAATCCACACTTACGCTCAGCAGGTGATCACGAAGAAGTGACTAAAGGGAAAAAAGAGAGGTGTATGGGCTGTCAATGGGCAGGACCACATGTCAGTCACCCTCTCATTACCATTGACAAACCAATCCTATTTAACACTTGCGTCAGTCTAAGGTAAGCCAGTGCTTGCTGAATGAAATTATTTCCCCACACGGATAATCTTTATGGGTTCATGCTGTGTTATGTCTGTGTGAGGTTGTCCACAAAGCCTTTATTATACACCTTGAATTTTATAGATTGATATCATTCTCAAGTGTCCTGAGATTCAAGGTAAGCTCAGTAAATACAAATTCTTGGACTCCAGAAACTCCCTTTGGCTTCAAATTTTGACACACAAGAAGGAAGGTAGGCACCTGAGTAATTGCAAAGTGAAAATTTGTGCCATTACATAATTTATCCAGTCATTAATTAAAAAACAAATAACTTGTATACATATTACTTTGTTTTTGTTTTTTACTACATAATTATATCATTATTACTGCTAGGATATGCATAAACCTGACTATTTACAATGAAACCGAGAATGAGGATAATTCATCAATGGTAAATTTGCAGGATGAAGGAGTCGTTTATGTGTGACGTTTTCCTTTAACGGCAGTGCCCTGACATCCAGGGAATGACATCATTGCGTTGTGAACACGCACGTTGTTAAGTAACGAGAGGGGGAGACAGACTAGAGCGGAGAACGGCCGCCGTACTGCTGGAGCTTCTCAGGGACTATTAACAGGGAGTGCAACCGACGACTGAGCTAAGAGCTGGGGGTATGAGAGCCGCCAGAATCCGCTTCCATCCTCCACTTCCCGGACTCCTGTCCGACTGACAACCATCGGATCAGAACCTCCACCAACCCAGCTCTCGGACGAACCTAATATCGGGTGAGTGTTGGGTCGGCGAACCGAAGAAACCAAGGGGGAAAAGGGCCCTGATTCGGCCGAATCAGACTCTGCTATTCACGGCTTCCAAGAGAGGGGGGAGGGGGCGAGTAGTAGGGCTCTACACAGGCTTGTCCAGTAACATACATGGGTGCGGTTGTAAGTATAATATAAAATGTGACGAAGTGTAAAATAAAAGGTGTATAGCTTTCTTTAATTTTTACAGTATTTACGGGGTTGTGTGTATCACGGCTCCATTAACATATTTCTCCTAGCTTACTCTTAGCAGCTAACACTTAACTAATGTTACTGCTTACCGCTGGTATTTTTTTTTACTAAGGTTACTTAAAACGTCTCCAAATTACACAAAATACGCATTTCGTACTTAATAAATGTCAGCAGAGTGTTTTTTAAAAATGTAACTAAAACTGTCGCAGATATGTTGCTCTTGTCTTAATTACAACTGTCTTGCTTCTTATCGAACTGCAGACAGGAAAGAGAAATGTAGCGTTATCGTTCTTGAAAAGGAGTATAATCTTTTTCGTGTTTATACGATTTTAATGCACGTATTCAGTGTGGAGTCGGTAACACACGAGTTGTTTGTGTAGTGACAGCTGTCTGAGTGTGAGAGGCATAACGTTAGCTCTGTTCTTTTTCGTGTGATTGTGAAATCTTTTGGCTTTGGCTCTCTGTTACTTGTTTTGTTTTTAAAGAGGGATATTCATTTCCAAGTAAGGCATGTTTTACATACGTCGATCTAACATGTCCAGAAGTTCATAATTTAACTTGAGATTTAGATCATTTTAGTGATGTGTGTGTGTGTGTGTGTGTGATTTTTAACCACAGTATACATCATTAGGACATCCTGTCGTAACAGTCACCACTAAGACTCTCCTCAACCAGCAGATGTGTACTGTACCATCTTAACCAATCCACTCTCCTGTAGACGATTACTACCTAATAGCACATGGTGTTTTTCCAGTGCAGTGTGACAGGCTAATTCCACTTGCTTCACATCACACAAGGCACCTTTGAAACCTCAAATAATGGGTTCTTCACATTGCTGCAATAACTGTATTTGCTGACTAAAGTCCATCTTAAATAGCTCGTGAGAAAATATGTAAATAATATGAGTACAGTCTTAAATGTTTCACATAGTGGGCCACTGTTCTTGCACTGAGTAATTAATCTATTGCACTTTCAGTGTAGCCTTGTTTGTGTTCTTCCCTAAAGCGAGGCCCTGGCTGCAGCACATGAGACATGAACCCTAACTCTTTAATAACCCAGATCCATCTGCCTCTGTCACATCTACTAGCAGGCTGTCCTCATCAGGTAGAGATGTAGGGCCTTCACCTTACAGCAGTATTTTTGGTGCAGTTGCTATTTTCTCCTAAGAAAAATGCAATGCAAGCTGAACAAGTCTAAATCCTTGAGGGAGGTTCACGTGATCTATGATGCATAGCTGTTTTAGAGTAAAGCTTGTGTCTGCATTCCCACTGTATACAATCAACAAAACTAATATGTAGGATCATTTAACTTGTGATTAAAAAGGAGTTTGAGATGCAGCACCGGGGGTGGTAAAGAAGATTGAGCATATTCCGTTGGTGAATTTACGATGTGATAAACATGTTTGAAAGCTCGATCTTACTAGAAGTGTCACTTGAAAACTACAGTATTTAAAAACAAATGTTGCCATAATGGAGAATATTGGTGCAGTAGCATTGAAAAGTGGTGACAATAGAAATGTCCGTGTCGATATATTGTCTGCAGCACTTTCTGAAGTTCATTGCACAGAATCGTTTGAGGGCCTTGACATAGATAAAGCCAGTCAGTGCTCCGTGGCTGCGCATGCCTTCACTCACTTGGCAGTGCCAGTGCAGAACGGCAGAGAGCTTAGTCTTGCTTTTGCAATGGCTGCACAATGTGGCGTGGTAGAGCACTAAATAAGTGATGATCCTGCTCCAGCATCACGTGCAAATCAGCTCAACACAAAAAAAGCTGTTTCATTTCCTCATGTGTGCCAAGTCCATTGATTCTGGTTTGCTCCTCTTCCAAGTGGAAACTGGCATTTGTGCATAGCCCTCTTTTTTTTTTTTTCTTCTTCTTTTTTTTTTTCCTGTTTTTCTTTCTCCTCCCTTCCATGTTTTTGCTGATCTCACTGCAGCCGCCTCTCTCTCACCCCTAGTTGCCCTACAAATCTGATCCTGTGTTTCTGGGCACCAGACAGCTGTTTGCTGATCAACTGGCCATGCTTAGGCTGCATTCTCACTCAAAAACACGTGGATATTTCAGTGGTGTGGGATTGATACGCATCATGTAAGCAGCTGACTGACCCTCGAGGATAACTTCCCTCTTTCTGCCCTTTGGGAAAGTTCAGGAAATGGTCATGGTTATAATTGACATGGTGAAAGAGGAGCGATGATACTTAGACGCTTGGCCTAATGTTGTATGTTCTTTGCTTTATTTTAATATCTGTGTTGTCTCTTGGAAACAGTGACAAGTTGGAACCATGGAGCTGAGAGTTGGGAATAAGTACCGGCTCGGGCGAAAGATAGGAAGTGGCTCTTTTGGAGACATTTACCTTGGTAAGTTGGAGCATCCACATTTTTTCCTTGAGTTTTTGAATGCGGTACTTTTGCTTTCTGCCTGTTAAGGTTCTTTCCACATTAGCACATGGAGAGCCTCTCTTTTCAAACTGTGCCATTAATTTTCCCCTAAATCTGGGTACTGAACTCGGTTTTTCCTTCATGCTCATTCGTCTTTGGCCTGGTACATGCAAAGATGCCATTGTTCTTACAGCTGTGGTTATTTCTGCACATCTCCTCAGGTGCCAACATTGCCACTGGTGAGGAGGTAGCCATCAAGCTGGAATGTGTGAAGACCAAACACCCACAGCTGCACATTGAAAGCAAGTTCTACAAGATGATGCAAGGAGGAGGTAAGAAATTACAGCTTGGACACACTTTTCAACACATTCCTTGTTGAATTTATTGGCCAGGACTGCATAGGAGATGCAAAACCTATGAAACCTGCTAAATATGTAAAGCGAAGATGACAGAAATATCTAAACAGCAGTTTTTTGGTGTGTGCCAGTCTTAAGGGACTTTGTGCTGATTGTGTGTGTCTTTTATTAGTGGGTATTCCATCGATAAAGTGGTGTGGTGCAGAGGGAGACTACAACGTGATGGTAATGGAGCTGCTCGGCCCTAGCCTGGAGGACCTCTTCAACTTTTGCTCCCGCAAATTCAGCCTGAAGACTGTCCTGCTTTTAGCTGACCAGATGGTATGCTACAAAACTGTCAGTAAAAGTCAGGAATACTTGTGATTTCCTCTACTCTTTTGCAGCCACTTCTCTAATATTGGCCTCTTTATAGACTTTGCTGGCCTAGATATTTAATTTCACTCATGGCTCTCTCAGCACAACTCCTCTCACTTCCAGCTGAAGCCAAAGTGCTGTGTCAGTCCATCAGTGATATCAGTAATCTGGCTACTTTTTTCAGTCACGAGTAATCTAATGCCTTACTATTTGCAGTCCAGTAATCAGATTAAAGTTACTTATCCAAGTCACAGTGCGTTACTATTTTTGTCATTTTCCTCAGTAAAAAGATATATTTTTGTTTCTTCTTGCGTCTCGGGGAGTGACGTCTGGCCGATGCGACAATTAAGTCACGTTTTCAGCATGAAGATAATGATAGCACACAGCAACACAAATGTAAACAATGGAGGGAGGAGAGAGAGATGCATGTTTTCTCGTTGGAAATACAGGCACCATTGTGAGTTTATGTCAGCTAAAGATGACAGTATCAAGGTTAGTTGTGCACTCTGTGCTGGCGACAAAGTGCTATCTAGCTTCAGAAACACTACGTCAAATTTGAAGAAACATTTGGAGTCGCAGCACGGCACAATCAAACTTACAGAGGGAGTCCCACCAGGTGGAGTGAAGCAGAGCTGCGGCTAATGCAGGAGGCCCCCACCACCCACACAACAAAAGCTGGACTTTGGTACAAACCAGTAAGTGGGGGAGAGTTGAAGAAGTTGGTCAGACAGTATGTAGTATGCCCTTAAACACGGTTGACTCACCCTCCTTTTGTGATTGTCATTTTTATGTTGAGGCAGCGGGGGGTACTGCCGGTGTTGTGCCAAAAAGTGATCGTCTGCCAAAAAGCAATTTTCAGTATTTGCCAAAAAATGATTGCCTGTATTTAAACGGCTGTAAATGACTTGTTGACCTATAATCTGTCAAACATATCTCTCATGAATGATATCAGGTCATTTTGAGTGAGAAACGGCATTTCTATCACAAGAAGCTGCAATCATTTTTTTTTATATATTCGTTTTTCATCAACTGTCATGCGGGGATTTGAAAATAAATTAATGAATAAGCTCAAACTTAACAGGAAGTGGTGGCACTCGGTCTGTCATGGTAATCATTTACACCATTAGCTTCAGTTAATGGATGGTAATTACATATGCTGGGCATGAAATCAAAAGTGTAAAGGATGGCCCTAAGAAGGGGACATGCAGTCTCTTGCTGGTTATTATGACAAATTCAGAAATGGGGATTCACTGATTGGGAAATTCAACATAGCAGTTTTTGGATGCCAGTACCATTATTTATTTATTTATTTATTTATTTATTTATTTATTTATTTTTTCATTGTTGTTTTGGCATTTATTTATTCATAAATACATTTTCATTGTGATAGTACTTGTTTAAGTCTTTCGGCTCATCAGCCTCTTACCTTTGAACATTTAGGCAGCATAAAACTGAGCTTGGAAAACTACACAGGGAAATGTTGAACTTATGGGGTGCAAAATATAAGATGACCTGTCATGTTACATTGTAACCTTTGTGTTTACCTGGAGATTTTTTTTGTGCTGCCAACTTAAGTTTCATCACTCTGTGCTCTCCAGATAAGTCGTATTGAGTACATCCACTCCAAGAACTTCATCCATCGAGATGTAAAGCCTGACAACTTCCTGATGGGGCTTGGCAAGAAGGGCAACTTGGTGTACATCATTGACTTTGGCCTGGCCAAGAAGTACCGTGATGCCCGCACACACCAGCACATTCCTTACAGGGAGAACAAGAACCTGACCGGCACAGCACGCTACGCCTCCATCAACACACATCTTGGAATTGGTAAGACGGACTTGGAGGATACACACCAGCCTCATTGGCTTGCATTTTCATGAAGGTTTTTGTGTTTTGGATATCAAATGCTGGTGTTAAGTTTCCAGAGACAGCAGTTATTTAGTTATTTGGACATCATCTGAAACATTTCTCTTACAGCTCTGGTTGTTTTTGTTTGTTTTATTAACTGACATGGTAGCGATATCTTCTAAACAGAAGAAAATACAGCAAGATATCATATGCTATTTCAAGTGCAGGGCTTTTCTAATGCCCAGATATTCCAGTGTTTGATATCCAAATGCAAAATGCAAAACACTGTAATCATTTCCCTTTCACTAAACTGTAATGCGGGTGAGTCAGAACACATTGATGGCCTCCAAAAATATTTAATGGTGTTTTTAAATCTGAAGTTCTTCCTTGTGGTTAATTTTTTTCCATGTAGAAATGTACCAAGTCTAGCTCTATTTTTCTGTTCAGTGAAAAGTCCTTCTCGTTCAGTAGTTTGTTTTTGGATGTGCCTCTTCTCTGTATCGTTCTTCTGTTTATGACCACTGTATATGATATACACAGGCTGTATAGAAAAGGAGGCTGATGGAGAGGGGCAAAAGGACAAGATGTCTGGGATTGGAGAGGGGAAAAGCCTTCTCATAGCTTTGTAGTGTCATTGTAATTCTCTTTAAGAAATTTTACAGGGCATTTTTATTATGGCTAACGATTTCTTTCTCCCCCTCTCTCGTACTTTCTGTTGACAGAGCAATCCAGACGTGATGACCTGGAGTCTCTCGGCTACGTCCTCATGTACTTCAACCTGGGCTCGCTCCCTTGGCAGGGCCTCAAGGCTGCCACCAAGAGACAGAAGTATGAGCGAATCAGCGAGAAGAAAATGTCCACACCCATTGAAGTTCTTTGCAAAGGATATCCATGTAAGTGATCACAGGGTACCTCTGTGTATTAGGGCAGCCACATACCTCTGAAATTATTTTCAGGTGCTGTATTGTATTTTCTCAGTATGAAACTAAATGCTTAAAATTAGCTAATAACACAAGGTTTATAACTGCAGTCATTTTCAGTTGTACTTTGTTTTTATTATTTATTCTCTTACAGCTGAGTTCTCCACATACCTGAACTTTTGCCGCTCACTCCGTTTTGATGACAAACCAGACTACTCCTACCTTCGACAGCTCTTCAGGAATCTGTTCCACCGACAGGGCTTCTCTTACGATTACGTCTTTGACTGGAACATGCTCAAATTTGTAAGTTTACATCCACCATTTCTAACTGAAGTTTTGATGTTTATTTTCATCATATTATAAAAGCAAATTTAAACCTGTCAGTAGTGAAGCTTGAATTTGACTTATTTAAAAAGGGTGCCAGTCGGACGGCCGAGGATGGGGATCGGGAGAGGAGGACGGGGGATGAGAGGGATGAGCGGATTGGAGGAGCCCCCAGGGGGTCTGCATCACGAGGTCTCCCTCCAGGACCAAACCCTGGAGCTCCCAACAGAGTCAGGAACGGTCCAGAGCAAGCCATCTCTAATCCTGCCTCTCGGGTCCAGCAGTCTGGTGAGTTTTCAGCTAACTGCTGCATTTCTTTTTTTAAAAATTTATAAATTGAATAAACCACACACTGGAGTATGTTTGTTTTTTTTGTTTGTTTGTTTGTTTTTCTCTCTCTCTCTTGAATATTTGTATCTAATCTGGACACTTTTATTTTTCATTTCAGGGAACACGTCACCACGTGCAATTTCTCGTGCAGAGCGAGAGAGGAAGGTGAGCATGCGGCTCCACCGCGGGGCTCCTGCCAATGTATCGTCCTCTGACCTCACAGCCCGTCACGACCAATCGAGAATTTCTACGTCACAGGTGAGAAACCGCCCCTGGGGATGGTCAGGTAACCCACAGTGCAAATGCTGGATTAAAAATAATTATCAAACAGGATATGTTATGCCTTTTTTCTACCTCTACATTTTTATTCTTGGACTCTACTACTGCATGCAACTTTGTTGTTCATCCAGCATCTGTAACAAGCCATTTTAGCTCCTCTCCCTTTAACCTTTCTTCTTTTAGGCTTCCCTCTATTCCCGCTAGCTCTGGCGTCAAACATCTAAGAGTCGACAACTGTCTGAAAAAGAGTATCTAGAACAGTCTGATACCTGAGCTTCTGGCTCACAGGGATTATTAGACATACATTGACCTCATTATTTAAAACTTTACTGATGTTTAATAAGAGCATTCACCATTTGTAACTATGCATATGAAAAGGCCATAGTAGTGCCACTAAATAAGGCATTGATTAGTCTAAATTATTCAGCAGCAATGTGTGTAATTTATACACCTTACCTACCCTACTAGTAGTGGTATATTTATACAGTTTACTTTTCTTAACGTCAGCAAAAAAAAAAAATCTATATAACTTAATGAATTTGTGTAAAATAACACGCATATGCACCCTTTAAAACATTGCTGGTTTCCAGCTTAATAAAAGCTAAATCTAAGCAATGCAACAAGAACATCTCAGTATTGTCTTCTGTAATTAGTTTGCAGAATTATCACAATATTATTTGAACTGCATCTAATGGGGTCAGGACCTGAATCAGCATGCTAGAATTTTGGCCCTCTATACATTTTGTGTGAGGGGAAGCTTCACTGCTAACTCTTCTTCTTGAATCTGTACTGTCCTCTGCAGGTCAGCGTGCCATTTGAGCACATGGGAAAATAGAATTTTCCAGCTCTGCATGCAAGTGAAACTGACAGGTGAGGTCTAGCTTCACTTTTATTTTTTTGTTTGAATTACTTGTTTAATTATAATATGTACTACTTATCAATAAATTCCTTCTCTAATGATAATCCATCTCTTGTTTCAGGGCTGCAAGGTATATTTGCCGCTACAATTTATTTTTCCTTTATTCTTACTTTGTTTTAAGAAAAGATGATTGCTAATGGACATGTGGGTCTTTGGAAAAGGACAGTAATTCTTTCAGGATCCAGGAAAGTACACAAAGCATCCCCCCGTCCCCCCATGGACCGTCTTACTGAACCCTCATCACTACCACAACACAAATGACAAAGCTGCACCTTGACAGTTGCTCATACCTGCCCTCCTCTTCCTCAAAGCATTCCCTCAGCACTCTGAAAAATGTGAAGAACTGTTGGCATCAAAGGAGCACAAAGGTATCGGGGACATGCATGTGTTTAATCAAAGGTTGATATAGGCTTAAGTTTAAAAAAAAAAAAGTATTTCTCAATTTTAAAAGCAAAAACATTTGATTTTTGTGAAAATATTGGCATTCCTCCCTGTTCTTAAAGGGGGCCTATTAACTTGTTTCCTGCTCCATATTTGAAATCTGGGACCCTATTAGAAGTCGTAGCTTTGCATGATTCACAGTTCAGAATAATCTGCACTTACCTTACACTGGGCCTTGCAGTGTCTCGCGTCATGCCGTCTGAAATGAGCCGTTTCAGCTCCCTTCCCCTTCTCAGCCAACTTTCTTCTGCTTCATCAGACCTTCTGTTCTCCCAAACAGAAGGTCTGATGAGATGACCATACTGGGGTATCTCCTCTCTGTGGTGAGTAGAGAAAACCGTCTGACACTGAGCATTTAGAGCTGTCTGAAGTCTAAACTTTTAGCTCAAATGGATTACTTGTACAGACACCGACCTCATTATTTGACATTTTGGCCAAGTTTAATATAAGCATCCACCAATTTAATACCATATATATGACAAAGTGGGGCAATGCATAATAGGTTACCTTTATTTTTTTTAAGAACCTCTTAAATATAAATAAATGGAGACATGTAGGTGAGAGGATAGAAGGCAAAAAGAAGGGTTAACTTTGAAAAAGGAATAGTAAGTGATGTTTTAGCTGCTGTAATGTTTCTGGTGAAGTAGCAGTTGGTGATTGCTTGTCCTTCATCCCCTTTGTGATGACTTGCTGCCCCTCATAACGTAACCATGGAAGTCTTCACCCCTTATTTGCCTGTTTTGACTTGTTTTTGTTCATTTTAATGTTAGTGGAAATGGTAAAGCATGATGGTAGATGACGCAAAGACACACTCCGAAGTCTTGAGGGAAGCTCCTCAGGAAATTCTCAGCAAACTGATATATTCGACCAGAGACCACAGCTGCCCATTTTGGCAAACAAAAAGTGGCTACAATTTTTATGATAGTTCTTAATGTTACCTTTTTTATTCTTTTGTTATTGGAGGTAATAAGGGTGTGGGCAGGCTCTTTCAACATTTGGGATCACATTTTAAGGGTGGGATGGGGGCATCCAATAATGTTTTTCTGTTTGTTTACTCCACTGTAAATATTTTTTTATTTCAATGTAAAGCCAAATGTGGTAATTTTGTTTTAAAGTGTAAAGTAGAAAAATGAATACTAACAGAAATGGGGGCTGCATTCAGAGTTTGGGTATTTAAAATACTAAATTGTGGGATGGACTACTGTTGCTGTGCCAGCTGGGTCATCCAACATTTTTTTTTTTGTGTGTGTGTGTGTGTGTGTGTGTGTGTGTGTGAGAGAGAGAGAGAGCGAGAGAGAAGGGAAGTGTGATAGTGAATCCCTGCAAAGAATAATAAATTAACTTTTGTCTTAGTTTGTATGCAGTTTTTATCAATCACTGTGTTTATGTTAGACTGTTTCCCATCATCCTGTAATTTATTGGAAGTAATTTTTTTTCCTGTTCAAAGCCTGTCCACCTCCATCATCATATAATATTTAGGGCTTTCAATATTCCTTCTGCAAAAATGATATGCTAATAGTTTGATGTCACCTTTTGGATTTGAACCTCCAGCAACCTTGACGATGTCATTAAGAAGAAAGCGTAACTGATGCAATTTGCAGGGATTTGTATATAGCAGTTTACTGAGTGTAATTACCTTTGTACAGGCCACCATGACCCAGTGGCATTGTAACTGTTGGGTTGGGGATGGCATGGAGGAGGATGAGGATATGGGGATTTCACTTTATGTATTGTGTACTGATATCATGTACAGTTCTTAAACACTCTTTATTTACAGTATTTGTGTATATTTTACGAAGTAATAAAAATGAATAACGTTGCTCACAACTTCTGACTTTTTCTTGATCATCATGTAACCCACTGCTGGGTTTGGATATAAAGTTACATGTTCAATGAGAGTCACAAAGGCGTGACTACGCATGCGCTAACCGGAGTCGCTGCTGATGTGGGTGAAATAACGGTGTCAGTAGCCCATTAGCATTGGATTGGAAATGACATCATAATACCAATTGTTTTCTCAAACTCCTCAACGTTATGGTTAATGTTTAGCTTCCTAAAACCGTGTTATATTTCTTTCTTTTCTTTACTGGGAGAAGTAACTGCTAAGTTTCCTTTAGGAAGCTTGCTAACACTGGGTAGCAGCTGCGGTCGGCGTCGTTAAAGCTCAGCTGCCGACTCTTCCCACAGAAGAGGAGGCGAGTTTCCGGGATTCAAAGAACGATGCAGTGATTACATACGTGGCTGGCTCTCGTTTGAATGTTATTGCTTGGCCCTATAACTTTTAGTACTCCAAAAGGCTCGACATCGGCGATGAGCTAAATTGATGCCTGGATTCAACCCAGCGCAGATCAAACAACTGCAGAGGAGGTAAGCACAGCGGCAGGACGGAGTCAATAGCACCGAACAGCGGCTGTAATTTTTCACTTTGTGTCCTTCCTAACACTCAGAATGGCTCAACGTCTTGTCCAAACCAGTAGTAGTGTGGTAAATAATATCCCAGCTGAATTTCCACTTATTTTTTCTTACATATTTAACAGCTGTGTACACTGATGTGAAGGTTGAAAACTGGGAAGCTTGCTTTCTCCTTTGTGTATTTTCTTCCAGCAACACTTGACACTATAAAAATGACTTGTAATCATTGCCGAGGAGTCCTGTTGTGTTCCCTTCATCTGGCTGAACACAGCCTCAGTGGCCTGATGTGTTACAGTATGTTTAAAACAGGTCTCCTGGCCTGAAAGTCTTATGTCTTGTCACAAAGACTGCCGAGTTGATTGAGGTCAAAGTATAATGCATGTTTTGAAATCTACCCACGGGTGCAGTCAGCAGGATTGATGAGCTGCCTTTCTGCCCTGTCTGTGGCCCACTGGGAACCAGCGAGCTGTTATTGTGAGTGCAAGCTGCTTCTGCTGATCATCTTCATATGCACAGCAGTGAGCACAGACCTTAACATAGATGATATGTAGCTCATCTGTCTGATTTTTAATTTAATATATGTTTTAAATGATTTGCAATAATAGCTGTAAATAATTTTTTTGTTTATTTTATCAGGGATGGCAGCATAGCAAAACTTCTCTCAGCTTCTATAATAGATTACCTTGCCATTATCATTTGTAACATTCATAAAATTCAGCTGTTAAATCCACATTATGCTGATCACACTGAAATGTGGAGCGTTCTGCTGCTCCTTTAATTACACAAATAATATTAATAAAATAAATATTCTGGCTATATCTTTGTGGACGTCTCAAGAACAGACTAGGTATGCAGATTGAATTTTCTATATGGTCCTCAAAATTTATGGGGGGTTCTTTTTTGTTTGTTTTTTTCGCCTAAAACATTCTTGTGACATGCTGACTTGTTCCCAGTTACTGCAACGCCACAAGCTGATTGAGGCTTAGGCAAAGTGGCATGAGTCATCCATGACCACACTGTGCATCGGCCTATATTTAGCTGGTGTTCAGGAGGCTTTGAAAGTCATTGTGAAATTAGTTTTCACTGCGAACTATTAGATTATTGCCTTCCTGGAAATCCGCGCCAAGACATTGACGTAGGTGGAGAGATGATGGTTGCAGGGAGATGTAATTTGATGATGGGGGGGTGGAAACACAGCATCTGTCTGGATGTGTGTGATGTTGTGAGCTCCGGTTTGGCCTGTCGCCTGTCTAGTTTTCACTTGTCCTCATCGGTCCTGTGTAATTATGAGATAAACACCACTTCTGCATCTCATAATTACATAATTATGAGATGCAGAAGTGCTATGTCGGGCGACTGTGTGGAGGTTGTGTGTTCTCCGCGTGCCTGCTGATTCTAAATTGGTCATAGGTGTGAATGTGAGCATGAATATCTCCCTCTGTGTAGGCCCTGTGATAGACCTGTGCTGGACCTGTTCAGGATGTACAGCTGGGATACGCTCCCGTCCCAGAGGTTTAGCCTTGTGGAATAGAAACTTAAGAACATCTTTATCCATTTTTCTAATATGCATTTCTGTGAGGTTATACTCTAATTTCTACTGTTTTCAGCTTTCACCAACTACGTGCAGCCACAGGCATCATTGTGTTCAGTCTGCATTTTTGGACCAATCTGTGCAAAGGTGTTTCACTACTCGCAAGAGATATGTTTGTATAAAGTGCTATTTCTAGCTACACTACACATCTTTCTGCCCAGAGCAGAGCACAGAGAACAAGAAGGGGAGAAACTGGGTCAGCAGATCTCACAGATCTCATTCTCTTTGCTGTCACAGTCTGATTTAATGATCTTTATCCCTCTCCTCCCTCCGCTCCATATCTTGGTGTGTGTGTGTGGTTTCTGCCCTTTTTCCCCAGCGCCTCCTCGCCCACCTACCTTGTGCTTCCTCTCTTCACTCCTTCCGTTTGATCTGGCTTCATCTGTCCGCCAGCCACGCAGTCTCGTTTGTACTTTTTTGTGCACTGTCCTACTTTGCTCTGTTCTTTATCTTTTGCTGTTTTCTCGTTCCAGCTTCGGCGAATGCTGGCATGAGATTTAGGTCGTAGTCTGTGCAATCCTGCTGGCATGCATTTACACATTAAGAGTGTTTTATTCAGCCTTTACAAGCTGGAATGTGACATTGTGTTGACTGTTGCATGCTACTACAAAATGTTCAGGGTAAATTAAGTGTATTACACAAAGCATATTTGTTGATGAAGTGTCCTCCATACCCTTTATTCATTCAGATGAGTCAGCTTTGGTGGCGAGTCAAACGGCTGTCAGAGAAGTTGGAGAATGACTCTCCTAGCGGCCTCCCCTTGGGGTCCCCAGGCACTGTGGCCCCACAAGGATCCAACTCATCTTGGGTGCCTGAAACCCCTGTGGTCACACCAGAAGAGCCAATTTTCCTTATGACCTCTACGGCCCAAACTATATCAGGGTTTTTCGTTTGGACAGCGCTTCTGATCACATGTCACCAGGTAAGTAGAGCCTGATATTTGGAGCTTGTAGATGGTTAAATGACAGCAGGTTCAAATTAACTAACAGCTACCAGTGAGAGGGTAAACTCTGATCTAAGAGGTCAAGTTAGAATAATAAATGCAAGGGTTTACGAGATCTTTCTAGAGTCATGTGCATTTGGGCATCCTGTTGAGCTGTTGTGGTTTCACTGGAACAAATAACAGGTTATGCTTTTTGTTGAACCTGTGTTGTGCCCAGTCTAAGTATGGCCTGTGTTATCACTGGGCAAAACTCAAATATCCTGTTTGCCAACCTGTTGTTACTGGTTGAATTCAGCTTTTAAATGAGCGGTTGCTTCTCTTCTCTTGCCTTTGCCCACAAACATTAAGCCAGTGTACTGACACAAACCCTAAATTTGAATCATGATCATGATTCTTTTAAACTTAATTAAACGTAGATTTACTTAAATAGCTTTTTTTTTTTTTTTTTTGCACCCTTTAATCTATGATTCTTTATATGGATGTTCACACACCAAAAACATGTAATGTTGCGTCATATGAGGAAAAAGCTTCTTCCAAATGTTAAGGAATTTCCTGCATACACATTTGCTAAAAACTTATGTGAAACAAAAACAGTTTGTAATGGACCTGAAGATAGTAAGTAACATGTCATAAAAGCTGAACTGGCTACACTGTGTTTGTGGGGAAGTTTACCACAAGAACGAGTACTTAGTCACATCTAAAATCTGCTTCCTGAAGGCTCCTACGCGCTGCAAGATTTCAGTAATCTTGAAGGTTCATTGCAAACCAAACTGTGCCACGTGGATCTAAAAAACTTGTTTGCTAATCAGGTTTGATGCATGTAGGCTGTACATTGACAAGTCTGACTGAATTGTGGGCTGACATGCACAGGTAAACTTACACCGCTATTTGTTTCCGTGATCAGTCACGTTAGCTGCAGGATGCGTCATACAAAAAGCTCCTGTTGCCGCAGCTCAAATAGATTTTCTTCCTTATTGGAATCCCATTGATTGGTAAGTAGCTGTAGCACATAGCAGCAATATTGTGAAATGGTCATCTTAAATTTCTGACACTGTAAGAGTTTTGTCTTAGTCTCACTATCTTTGGTCACCAAGACCGTTGCAACAGCCACCTTTAAATCTCTCTGTGTGCAATGTAGGAGCGCCGATTAGGAGCCAGGCAATTAATATAAATTTGTGCTTTTTAAATTTTATTTTGGGCTGACAGTAGTACGATTACAAGGAATGCAGGGGAACTGAGATGGGAAAACAATATGCAATAAATTTCCCTGGCAGGCTATGAACTTGGAATATTGCAGTTCCTGGTAACCCTGAGCCCAATCCCACGAGGGTGCCAAGTTTGATTGACTGAATTTGATTAGGCCCTCTTAAATTCACCCAGCATGGGACTATTTATGATGGATATATGGCAAGACCTCAGTGAGCTCATCTTTAAGTGCTGCTTGTGTGCCCAAGATTTTCTCCTGTAATTTTGCAGAAGTATTCAAAACCTGTGGAGAATGTTTTTTGTGCGTGCTGCAGAGAACTGTAATACACTGCATAAGAGCCGTTTACCTTGTCTGGTTTCTTTGTTCATTGGCCTTCATGTTAGAGTGAAGCTTTCAGGTAACATTCCTTTTGTGTAAGGGGGATCTATTGTACCTCAGGGCATAGATGAATGATTTCCCGTCCATTGTTTGCTGATGCTCTTCACATACATGGTTAAAGAATAGCCTTCTGTCACTCTGGCAACAGGTGCTCCTGGCTTGACTATAACACCATCAAAGAGCAGGAGATATGTGTGTGCACAAAGTAGGGTCACCTAGCAACAATGCCTGTAAGTGCACTGTCTGGCCTGGTATGTTGTCATCCAATGTTTGTTATTTTACCAGAGGTGTGTGTCTGTTTACAGGCCAGGAAAGGTGATAGGTGTGGACATTGTGTAAGTGGAAAGGAGCCGGAGGGAGCAGACAGAGGTGCTGGTGACAGCGGCCCACCCTGTTCTTCCTGCCGTCTGCTTCTCTGAATAGGAGCGATAAAAGCTCAGTATCAGTTACCCACATCAAGCACACACTCTGCAGACTCACACTACTCCAGTATCCGACTCTGACAAACTGGCTTCACACATACAGGTTTCATGAGGTAGAAGTTACTTTCAGGGAATCTGATTACTAGCACACTTTGAACTGTGGTCTCATGTTCAGGAAGTTCTTTTTTTTTTATGTGACAAATACTAGCTGGGCAATTAACCAGATTTTTATTCCAGTTTTGGCTTCCAGTAATTATAAACACAAGATAACTGAGATAAAGCAATTATTGGGCCACATGTCATTTTGCAATGATTCTTTTCTTTTGTTAGATCCAGCACACACACCTTTCCAAGAACGCTCCCAGACTATAGCATGTTTTATATTAATTTATTGTACTTTATTTTATTTTATTTAAAGTCTAGAAAATTCCTGCTGGAAACTTGATAAATGCATTTTCCTTCTTTGCCCATGTAACCCATACATAGTAGATCAACAGAATGTTTTAATAACTGTCTTTTTTAACTATGCTCACCCATTCATATGAATCGAAGAGTGTGTCTTAACCTTTGACCGGTACCACATATGCTCTCATGAGGATGTCTACACTCACTGGCCACTTTGTTAGGTACACCTTGCTAGTACTGAGTAGGACCCCCCTTTTGCCTTCAGAACTGCCTTAATTATTCATGGTAGAGATTCAACAAGGTGCTGGAAACATTCTTTAGAGATTTTGGTCCGTGTTGACATGAGCACATCACACAGTCACTGCTGATTTTTTTGTCTGCACATCCATGATGTGAATATCCTTTTCCACCACATCCCAAAGGAGCTCAGCTGGATTGAGATCTGGTGACTGTGGAGGCCACTTGAGTGCAGTGAACTCACCGTCATATTCAAGAAACCAGTTTGATGATTTGAGCTTTGTGATATGGAATGTCATCCTGCTGGAAGCAGCCATCAGAAGATGGTACACTGTGGTCATAAACACAGCAACAATACTCAGGTGGGCTGTGGTGTTTAAATGATGCCCCGTTGGTACTAAGGAGCACACAGTGTGCCATTACACCAGCAGCAGCCTGAACCTTTAATACAAAGCAGGATGTTATGTACACCAAATTTTGACCCTGCTGTTTGAATATCACAGCAGAAATCATGGCTCATGTGAACAGGCATTGTTTTTGCAATCATCTGTTGTCCAATTTTGCTGAGCTTGTGTAAATTATACTGTCAGTTTCCTGTTCTTAGCTGACAGGAGTGGCCCCTGGTGTGTGCTCTTCTGCATACCTTGACTGGTTATTTGAGTTACTGTTGCCTTCCTATCAGCTCCAAGCAGTCTGGCCATTCTCCTCTGACCTCTGACATTAAGGTATTTTCACCTAGAGAACTGACACTCAGTGGATATTTTCTCTCATTTTTGGGTTGTGTGGGAAAATCCTAGCAGATCAGCAGACCAGCCTGCCTTGCACCAACAACCATGCTGCCTTCAAAGTAACTTAGATCACCTTTCTAACCCATTCTTATGCTCAGTTTGAACTTCAGCGGGTCATCTTGACCATGTCTACCTGCCTAAATGCATTGAGTTGCTGCCATGTGTTTGGCTGATTAGATATTTGCATTAGCGACCAGTTGAACAGGCGTAACTAATGAAGTGGTCACTGAGTGCAGATGCACCTTTCTCACTACTGCAATGTATTTTCTTGTTTGTTTTATTCTGTCTTTAGGTTATGCAGAATTTCTCGCACAAGCAGGTCCATTGCAAAGCCATCCAATTGACAGTATTTACTCTCTGAAGGTTGCTTGTTAGATAATGGTGTCCTTTATCGGAGCATTTTACAAAGTATGGCCTTAGATTCCGGAATAAATCACTTTATATGTTTAGATGGGCTCATGTTGGTCACCTCTCTTTTTTTCTTTCTTTTTTTCTTTAGATCTACATGCACCTACGTTACTACAGCTCTCCAAACGAGCAGCGGCACATAGTTAGGATCCTCTTCATAGTTCCCATCTATGCCTTTGACTCCTGGCTCAGCCTCCTTTTCTTCACCAACGAGGAGTATTATGTTTACTTCGACACAGTCCGAGACTGCTACGAAGGTGAGTGGACAAATGAACACAGTCCAGTGAGGTGATACACTGGCCTATTGTACTGCAAGGTTGTACACGCCCACATGTGGCATCGCACTATAATCAGCATCCACCACAATGATGAGAGTGAGTGTTTTATGTGTTTTGACTCTCAGTAGAAATAAGGGTGTAAGAATTTATGTGCTGTGATGTCCCAGTGGCAGATGGCCTTTATAGTGTCTTCATTTACAAAGGTTGCCATCTTTGTTCTCATGTCTCCATGGCCTGTTGGGATTGCAGGGGAGGGGAGACCTGTATCCTAGCAACTGAGTGGAAAAAGAGCAAATTCTTGAGAAGGCACTTGCAAGCAGATAAATTATGATGTATCTGACCAGTATTCAAAGTGGACCTCTTGTGCTTTTTCTTGTTTTCTGTATTATATATAGTGTGTATATATATATATATAAATGGGCGAGCATAAGAATTTGAGAGAGTTTGACAAGGGCCAAATTGTGATAACTAGACAACTGGATCAGAGCATCTCCCAAACTGCTGCTCTTGTGGGGTGTTCCCGGTCTGCAGTGGTCAGTATCTATCAAAAGTGGTCCAAGGAAGGAACAGTGGTGAACCAGCAACAGGGTCATGGGTGGCCAAGGCTCATCGATGCATGTGGCAAGTGAAGGCTGGCCTATGTGTTCTAATATAACCGACGAGCTACTGTAGCACAAATTGCTGGAAAAAAAAATCATGCTGCTTCTGACAGAAGGGTGTCAGAATACACAGTGCATCATAGTTTGTTGTGTATGTGGCTGCATAGCTGCAGAGCAGTCAGGGTGCCCATGCTGACCTGTCACCTGCCAAAAGCGAAAACAGTGGATGTGTGAGCATCAGAACTGGATCACGGAGCAATGGAAGAAGGCAGCCTGGTCTGATGAATCATGTTTTCTTTTACATCACGTGGATCACCAGGTGCATGTGTGCGGCTTACCTGGGGAACAGCTGGCACCAGGATGCACTGTGGGAAGAAGGCAAGCTGGCAGAGGCAGTGTGATGCTTTGGGCAATGTTCTGCTGGGAAACCTTGGGTCCTGCCATCCATGTGGATGCTACTTTGACACGTACCACCTACCTAAGCATTGCTGCTGACCATGTACACCCTTTCATGGAAACAGTATTCCCTGATGGCTGTGGCCTCTTTCAGCAGGATCATGCTCCCTGCCGCAAAGCAAAAATGGTTCAGGAATGGTTTGAGGAGCACAACAACGAGTTTGAGGTGTTGACTTGGCCTCCAAATTCCCCAGATCTCAATCCAATCGAGCATCTGTGGGATGTGTTGGACAAACAGGTCTGATCCACGGAGGCCCCACCTCACAACTTACAGGACTTAAAGGATCTGTTGCTGACATCTTAGTGCAGATACCACAGCACACCTTCAGGGCTCTAGAGGAGTCCATGCCTCGATGGGTCAGGGCTGTTTTGGCAGCAACAGGGCGACCAACACAATAAAGTAGTGGATGCTCATATTAAACATGGTGAGAGTTTTAAATTAGGAGGTTGGTGTACATACATGCAAACCCAGAGAGCCAGCTCAGATTTCAGACTGCTCTAAATGCTCAGTGTCACTTTTTTTTTCTTCCTACTCTTGGCTCTGTATGATGCCATTGACAGCACATAACACTAATATGGTCATCTCAGGCACAGAAGCCCCACCCACCTGCTGTTCAAACCTGCTGCTTATGAGGAAAAGCTATTCAAAAGAAAGCTGACCTAAAGAGACAAGCTTCTTTAAAAGCAACAATAAATAATAATTATTGTGAACTGTGAATCATGCATAGCTGTTCGAGTCCAAGAATAAAAAATATAGAGCTGGAAATGAGCAGAATTAGTCCACTTTAATGTATCTCTTGTGTCAGTATATATGGCTTGGTGTCAAACTGCTCGTTTGTTAATAATTTTGAAGACCAGAAGTTGTGATGGGTGTTTGTCACTATTTTCCAGAACAGAAGACAAGATTCAAAAGCAAAGCTGAATGAGGTCATTAGGGCAGCGTGTCGTTAGCGTCCCGATCCATTTGAAAATGTCTTGTGGTAAATGTTACTTGGTGGTATATTTTTCAGAACCATCTTTGATTTGCCCAAGAGTGCTTTGTCGCCACAGTAAGGGATTAATAACTAAAATATTTATGCTCTGTTGCTTTTATTATTAATATTCTGCTCTCAAAATGCAAGTTAGCATTTTTTATTTTCATGATAAAAGCCTTGTTTATGCATTTCAGAGTGAAAACATACCGTATCTGTAATTATGCAGCACTGTAAAACCCGGGATCCAATTGTCGTCCATGTGCAGCAATCACAGGCTTACTTTAAAGCTCCGCAGCTTTCAGCTGTAAAGAGAGTTCAGGCAGCGGGGAGCCTGTGTCTGTGGGTTACCCTTAAATTAGCCAGTGAATACCTGGGGCAGCAGGAAAACTCAGGAACACCAATTATTGTGCAGTCCAGTCAGGTTTTTTTTATATTGCATGTTACTCCTCAGCAAAAATAGCCAGTAAACTATTGACCCCTACACAGAATATGATCCAACTGTCCTGTATTTGTTGAGATTGAAGATATTTTGATTTTTGAAGAATAGTGGATATTCAAAACAGGAGCAGATATGTCAGTTGCCTTTTTTAAAATCTTTTAATAACAGATAATGATGAATTACACTATAGCATTGGTTTAAAGACATGACTGCACATTTTGATTTCAGGCAAACTTTTACTCTCACAGCTGTTATGGATTTTTTCCTCCGCGTAGATGAGTTACTGTGTCTGCATGCACAGTCAAAGGCCCATTCTGAGCCTGTTCTGTGTTTCCTTGTTGTTCATAAGATTACTGATAGGTTTCACTTCCTGCCTAGAAATGGCAGTCTCAGCAGTTCTTAAACAGAATCAGCAAAATATGTTACTATGAGAATTACACTGTTATTAAGGCATAGTAATTCCTCTACTATGATTAATATACAGTGTGCTGACCACACTATATATCTACCCTATCAATGCATTTTTGAGCTTGATTCCTTAGGTTTTGGCATTATAAATGCTGCAAGGTTATCAAGCTTGTGGGTTTCTCCTCCAAGAATGGCTTATCCATTATATGCAGTTCCTTAGTAGGATGATTCAGATTCTCATTTCTGCTTTGCGATTCAACTTAAGTCCAGTTACAAAATAAAAAATATATATTTTTAAATCTAGGAGTAGTTTTCCAGATGCAGACAGTCACTCTGAAAAACCATAACCTTTCTCTCTGTGCGTCACCCTCTCCAGCCTTTGTCATCTACAACTTCCTGAGTCTGTGTTATGAGTATCTGGGAGGAGAGAGTGCCATAATGGCTGAAATCAGAGGGAAACCTATCGAGTAAGTCTGATTTCCTTTCACTGTCCTGGACTGTCTTGTATAGCTTCGTGTTAAGATGTCCTGTATACTTTTTATTTTAAACTTTAGGTCAAGCTGTGTGTATGGGACCTGCTGTCTGTGGGGCAAAACCTACTCCATTGGTTTCCTCCGGTTTTGCAAACAGGTACCAGCGCCTTCCTTTGGATTTTTTTTTTCAGGTTGTACTGACTATGTTTGAGTGTTGTGCTGTCCAATATTAAAGTCATATTGGCATTAATATGTGTTTTCAGTATTAACTACAAACTTGTTCACTTGTTCATATTCATACCCAAGTCTTAAAAATCTACTTGCAAAGATTTTAAGTTTAAATGACTGCTGGTATCCCACAACACTGACGGTCATGTCTCTCACTCTTGCACAGGCAACGCTCCAGTTCTGCGTGGTAAAACCCCTCATGGCGGTGATCACCGTCATCCTTCAGGCCTTTGGGAAATACAGAGATGGAGACTTCAAGTATGTTTCCGTAGCACTGCCTGAGCAGTGACCCCTTGTGTTCTGTAGACACTTCCTAAATTTCAGAGGATTATTATCTCTAAGGAGTTTTAACGTGTTACTTGCACTAGACTTCTAACGGCACTGCAAGTTCCCAATAACTGGCATGCTGAGTGGAATTTCAGTTTTCCCAAATAAAAAAGAATTTTCCAGTGTTTAGCTTTTAGTTGAAGTGACCATTATCTGCTTGATGCTTAGCTTTAACTGCTTGCAGTTTCTCTTTCTCATCACACACACTGTGCTGTGAGTAATAACTAAAGCTCATTTACGTAATCTTTTTTTTCTGTCTCTCTCCTCCAGCGTGGCTAGTGGCTACTTATATGCCACAATTATCTACAACATCTCTGTGAGTCTGTCCCTCTACGCTCTCTTCCTCTTCTACTTTGCCACACGTGAACTGCTCGTCCCGTACAATCCCGTGCTCAAGTTCTTCATGGTCAAGTCAGTCATCTTTCTCTCCTTCTGGCAGGGTAAGTATGCTTGTATAACTTCCACTCTAATTCACGCTTTGTTATAAGCAACTGGAAAACTGGCAAAAGTGAGCAACACAAACTCAGAGTTGAAGAATCATTTGTTGGCACAGGGAAGGCTGCCCATTCTGGTCGTTATACTGGTTTCAGTAGTCCTTATTTCAGTGAGAGGTGATCCCTTCAATTCCTGGGTCTTTAGCCTTGGCTGTATGTAAAAGGTGGATGTAGCCACTGGTTGACTTCCAGCATGGTGGCTGTTGCCACCGTGCTTTTGTGGAGCCAGAAGGGACAATATTTGGACTCGAGGGTGGAGTGCAAAATTTTCAGCTAACACCAGCAAGCTTGGTTAGGCTGCATGAAGGCGTCATACCAACACAGATGCCTGCTATTTTGTGCTAAGTGAGAAAAACAAATCCCCACCAAAACTGGAACACTGATTTCTTCGACAGGCAAAGTTGGAGGAATTAACTACATAGTAGAAACATTAAACATGATCCAGAAGGCACCACAACCTCAAACACAGTCAAAAGGTCCAGTTCACTGACTTTAATTGACAGAGGAAAAGCCTAATAGACAGCTAACAGCTACATCTGTGAGTCTCAGTATTCACCTGTCAATGTGGATTTATTATTGACTTTAAGCTTTAGTACAGTTTAAAGTAACTTATCCATTAGCTTTAGAGACCAAAACAGTTTTTGTACCAAGCTGTAAAAATAGTAATTTTTATTTTGAAATTTGGTATTTAAACTTCAGAGTCTATGGCGATTGACTACAAGCTTCAAGTGGCAATTAGGGGAACAGCAGGTTACTGGCCAAGCTGATTGGCTGGCTAGTTAATGGTGTTTCCACTGATCTGGCTGTAGTAGACCATAACTAATGAGTCTTAGAGTCAGTATTTTCACATTAAAATGCCAAAAAGAAAAACAAATGTTACACTCAACACTTCTTTGGCGCTTACATTTCCAGCACTGGAGGTTGCCAGTTAGTCCCGTGTCATGGTTTGCCATGCGCAAATTCAAATGTCACTGAGTAACACCTCTCTGTTTTATGATTTCTGCTTTCTTATCTGTCTTTGCACATTTCAGGGATGTTGCTGGCCATCCTGGAGAAGTGTGGAGCTATCCCTCAGATCAACTCTGCCGATTTCTCTGTGGGCGAGGGAACAGTTGCTGCAGGCTACCAAAACTTCATCATCTGCATTGAAATGTTCTTTGCTGCTATTGCTTTACGCCATGCTTTTACTTACAAGGTCTACATGGACAAAAGGCTGGACTCATATGGTGAGCGATGTGTTTATGTGTGTGTGTGTGTGTGTGTGTGTGTGTGTGTGTGTGTGTG
>JAVDPK010002840.1:730814-744397 GCA_034780415.1 Cichlasoma orientale
AGCATGAGAACTTTAATGCTCTGTCCTTATCCAGATGTTTTGTTTGTTTCAATAAAAGGACTGTCACGGGCTGCTCATCCTTCCTATCAGATGATGGGAACAGATTCAAGTGGACATACTGTGCTTTTCCTTATAATCTGTCACATACAGTTTGGACACACTGGTACTGTATATACTGTTACACTAGTGGATGTTCTTATTAAATATGGCCAGAGTTTCAAATAATGAGTATGTACAAGTAATCACTGTGAGCCAAAAGTTCAGGCAGTTTTTGTGTACTCCTGAATGTGTATGAGAGGGGTTATCCATAATATGGTTATCTCAGGCACACACCTCTGGCTGTGAGTACAGAGACCCCACCCACTTGTTATTCAAACCTGTTTCAAAGCTGCAGCCAAGCAGAAGAAAGTTGGCTTAACTAGAGGGGGAAGGGGAAAGCCTTTCTATGAGGTAATGCTGCAATGAGTTCACTGAGTAGGTGTTATTTCCTGGAGAGGTAGCAGTACTGTCTCAGTGTCGCCAGTTTAAATGGGCTATGGCCCAGTACAAAATTGCTTTTGCAGTTATGTTTAATTGTGGTTTCTGATTTTTAAGTTGAGGCTTCCTTTTCCAAACTAATCAGCTCTGAAAATATGTTGCACTTATCCACTTCTGAACATTTTAAAGGCTCCTTTTTCTGGCCTTCGCTCAGCCAGACATCACAAGGACACTTGTATCTATTCTGTGAAAAATCTTGACCTACCTTGTTTGGATTTGCTAGAAGCAAAATCTGTGTGACAGCAGCGGGAGGGAGGATGGGATTGAAAGCTGGGAGCTCTGTCCCTGACGGGGGCTGCAGCTTCACGGCCATCGACTACAGTTGACAAATGAAAACAACATCGTTTTTTTTTTTTTTTTTACTGAGACACTAAATCAACAGCAGCGGATCTCATTTACCGCATCTGACAGAGGGGACAAAGGACCTGAACTATCTCACTGCTGACCTTTGGAGCAGTAGTCTGGAAGTTTATGTCTGTGACGGGGACAGGGGCTGACGACAGCATGGAGATAATCACCACTAGAACATCAGGTCGAGATGGTGGCGAGTCACGGGCAAAGTGAAAGAGAACCCGCAGACTGTGGCTGTCGAACACAGTTACAGGTAACAGACTACCTGCAGAAAGACGGGACAGAAAGGAGAAATTAGTCCATCATACATCCAACACACTCAAAATGTAGGCAGATTGTATGAAATGCACAAGACATTACAACTGTGGGAGGAAAACAAGCTTGCTTGGTAAAACCAATGAAGTGATCTCAGGTTACTTACTGGGCTTGATGGATTCTAACGGTAAAAAAACGTCAGCCAGAGAAACCTCTGCAGAAGCAGCTTCAGTGTGAGAGGGAGACATATCTAGCAGTGTAGCTCTAAGGCTGGACTGAGAGTTGGGGATAGATGCAGGAGGTTCGGCGGTAAAAGCTGGAATTGGGTTTGGAGCGACGTTTGCCCCGGACTTGTTCTGGAGGTCTCTTAGAGTCGGTTTAGACTGCTGCTTGTCCCTTAAAGAAGAAGAATGAGCAACTCAGTGTCAACTTTTGTTTTGAGTTTCTAAATTATTTTGACCAGTTGTTTATAGAAATGGCAGTTTAACCCACTCCTGACTAAACATTGTTGCTGTCTTAAAGCGTTTATTAACCTGATCGGTGTAGCACAGGTGCTGTGCTGTAGGAGCGAGTTAAAAACACATAAATCCTTTGATTGCAGTGCCAAGGCAGATGAGCATTAAATCAAATCTTAAAGCATTAGCATGATCTTGATGCAATTTCCTATGAATTTAGTACAAAAATGTGACTGTGCTCAAATTTTGTTAGGTACCATTTGACCTGCAGGCCCTCTGGAGGTAGAGACTGCTGCAGCAGGGCTTTTCCCAGCAGGTCCAGTTCATCCAAGGCTGAGTTCCCAGGGGTGGAGCCAGATGAAAGGGGCTGCGAGTGGGGCGGTGGATCTGGACTCAGAAGGAGACTGGGTGCTGTTGGGATATCTGCATCTATGCTGTCAGAGGACTGAAAGAAAAAAAAAAGAAAAAAAGAGAGTGAATATGAAAAAAATACATTAACGCTTCAGAGACGCAATAACACATTTTCTCCACTGCTCACCTGGAAGGAGTCCCAGGCTGTGGAGTCCTCGGGCTGTGAGGCAGGGTTAGAGGTGTGTGTTCCTTCACTTAAACCTGTGTGAGGCACAAAGTGTTGTATTATTTAGGAAAAGTTTTCTTTCCCTCTGTTTCCAATGTGAACTCTGAGATTTAAGTTGTATCCTGCATGCAACTTAAAAAGTCAGCACCTTAATTAAACCAGGAAAAGAGGTTGTGTGCTCTGTGATGTGATTATTACCGAGTGACATTAGTTCATCATCAAGGAGACTAATCCCCATGTCCTGTGAGGGAGGGTTGAGGCTGTCTGTCGGAGTGGGAAACTCTGGGAAGGAAGGAGGCGACTGCGGCGACGTGTCCAATCCCGACAGATCCAGCAGCGCTGTCCCTCCTCCTGTGAGAAATTCAGCATTGTTCATCCCCCATCAAGATTCTTTTAGACAGCTCATTTTAAAACACAATCAACTGTCTTCCTCTGTGTTTAGAGTTTTTCACCCACCGGTTTGTTTCTGTGTGTTTAATGTGCTGTTTCCATTTACAATCTCCCCCTTCACCTGCTGCTTGTACAGGTTGATGACGTGAGTCAGGCTGTCGTTGGCCTGCAGGATCTCCGCTGTGGAGAGATGTGACAAAATCCTTATCGCTGGCATTAATTAGAACGCGCTGTCTGTTAGAAAGACTGCTCATAAACTGGTGGATCAGAAACCAAAGAAGAAGAAAAAAAAAAGACATTGAAAGTGATAGTAGGAACCCTCACTGGCCTTATTTTAAAAAGGAATACGAGAGGGGATTAATTTTTAGGCTTTATAATTTTATAGGCTTAAAATGAGGATTTTTTAAAATCTTCAAATCTACTAGAGTAGTTTTATGCGATTCCCCACCTAAAATAATCCTTATTCATCTTAAACTGGTTCTTGGTGCACCCCCTTAGCTCATCCATTGTCTAAAACAAGCTGTTTTAACTCCTTCACCTTTTAGCTTCATGGTATAACTCATCAACTTTATCCCTCTCTAATTACTGCACATCTGCACACACATCACCCTTGTTCTTGAAAATTGGTACCAGTACACTTCCTTCTCCATTCCTCCAATCCTCTCACCCTCCAAGACGTGTGTTGAACAGTCTGGTCAAAAAGTCCACTGTCCTCTCTCCTAGACATCTCCTAACCTCCACACTTGTGTCATCTGGACCTAGCACCTTTACACTCTCCATCCTCTTCACAGCTGCCCCTACGTCCTCCTTACTAACTGTCCTCCATCTGTCCTCCTCTCACTCTCATTTTCTGCATTCATCAGGCCTTCAAAGCACTCCTGCCATCTTCTCAACACACTCTCTTCACTCATTAGTATGTTTTCTCCTAACTGGCTGCACATCCCTTCTAGATCGATCTCTCTATCTAACCAGTCGCTACAAGTCCTTTTCTGCTTCCAGTGTCCAGCCTCATATAGCCTCTTTTCCTTTGCCACCTCCCTCTTTGCCGTACGCTTAGCCCCCCCAGTGTCTACCTTCTTCATCTCCCTGCCTATCCCTCCTGTTCCTTGCTAGCCTCTGCCTTTGAAAACTTTCCTGTACTTCCTCATTCCACTGTGCATAAAAATGAGAGCTCTTCTCCATTTAAATACTAATTAAGGGCAGATGAATAATAAGTAAGCTCACCCAGAGCCTCGTCGTTGTCCTCTGTGTCACTTGCCAGTCTGAACAGCGTTGGTCTCATTTTCTCACAGCGCTGATACAGGTCCTGACCACACAGCACAAACACCACATTAAAAATGCTTTAAATCAAGTCGATTTCAAGCTGATTTACAACTCGCGCTGAAGTTTGGCTCATAACATCCCCTGATTTAAAGCATCTGTCTTTTATCTCACCTGTATCAGTTCAGCATTGCTCTGATTGGTAGCAGTGCTGTCATAGTCCTGCAGAAGTTGAGTCAGTAAAGTGACGCTCTCCTTCACCTCCTGGATGGCATTCACCCGCTTTGACACCTTCTCTGCGCGCCTCTGATCCTAAAGCCAATGAGAGACAAATTCACAAACTGCACAGACAGCAGGTTTGGACCAAAAACAAGTGCAAATGTATGAAAGAGTCATAAATGAACCAAACTGTGGTGACCGATAACACAAAAACACAGCCAAAGGCAGTAAAGCCGGAGCACAGCGAGGTCAGGGTAGTTGAAGTTCACGGATGAGAGCAAAGAGTAGTTCCTATTACACATAAAATGGGTATAAATTTACTCTGAATCACTCTGCAAGAGACACACAAATGCCCACAGGGCAATCTACCCATTTCAGTTATTGCTCCGCTGCGAGGGCAGCATTTTACTCCTTTTCCTAAAAATCACACACCACTGCACCAAATCAATGTGGTGGAACCAAACAAAAGTGGTTATTAAAAGAGTAGGGAGGAAAAGGAAAACATGTTTACCTCTTGGACCATTTCCTTGATGAGTTTGTTGGCGGCTTTGAGGTCTTCAGGGTGCGAGCTGTTCAATAGGCGAGACAGCATCTGACAAAGCAGACAGCCAGAGTTCACATGGTGAAAATGTTTTAGAACTTCTAGCATGCTGGATGCTAGTTTATGTCACATTTAATCCCTATATAAACTGATTAACATAATCTGCTATATAAGTCCATACTTTTGATTTCTCTTCATCTTCAAAAATAGCATTCTTGGGTCTGGGTGGAGGAAGGTTCAGCAGTTTGTCAGGTGGCAGCTCAGGATCTTGTTTAATAATACCTGATTTACAAGCAGAGAACACAAAGTTGAGGCATTAAATGCTTCTAATCGTTTGTCATTAGCCGCTTTAGTCCTTCAAATATAATAATATAAGGCATTTTATCCAAGTCAAATGTAAAGTGGACCTATTATGCTCGTTTTCAGCTCCAAATTTTATTCTTGAATTCTACTAGTTGAGTAGTTTTGCATGAATTAAGTGCACTATAACCCTTTTTTTTTTTTTTAATCTTACACTGCACCTTTGTTTCAGATGGTTCATACACCTTTCATCTGATTGGCTGGAACTCCAAAACAGAAGATTTGTACAGCTGATGGGTGGGGCTGTGTGCCTGGGATGACCATATTAGGAGTATCCCCTCTCAGTGGCATCATACAGAGCCAAGAGTCAGAAGAATTAAGTGAAATAGAGTTTTTGGCCATTTTTATGAGCATACACCACCGTAACAGTAAATATGTGTTACAGGAAAAATAAAGAAAAGCACAATGGTCCCCTGTAAAATGGGTTTTGGCTGCAAACCCTAGTGCTCCATTTACCGAAGGGCAGACAGACTATTACCTTGTTTTTTCAGCATCTGATAAGCATCTGAGATCTTGGCTTCGTCCGGTAAAGCCAAAGTCCAGCTATAGATCAACTCCAAAACTTTTCTTTTAACTGGCTCAGGGGACCGTGTTCCAAGGTACTAAATTGGAGATGAGGACAAAACCCAAGTGATTCACACAGAAAAGCTCAACAAAGAGAAAAAACATGTCTGAAAGAAGCCCAGACACACAGAAACAGTCTAAAAAGTCCTACCTTGGGAGAAACCACTTTGATGAGTTCATTGAGAAAACGGAATTTGCCTACTTCACTGTGAAACCTTTTCCCACAGTTTTTCATACACATCTCCAGAACCTCAGAATTAAAGGGTGAAAAAAAAAAAAACACATCACAGCAAAATTTCAATCTAAAGCATCTGCTAAAGGCAGCAAATAAGAGACCGAACAGGACCTGGTTTAGATCTGAACTTACAAGCAATGCCTGCATGGCCTCCCACTCTTGTGGAGACTGGATTTTGTGGGCCAGGAGCCTGGTGGCCAGCTGCGGTCTATAAACATGTCACAGTTTTGTTTTGGTGTTTTTGTGAAAAAAAGAAGAAAAAAAAAAACACAACATGCAAGAAAATGACTGTTGTCTTTTCCTAAACAAACAAATTAGTGTGTGCTTCAACGTTTAGTAAGATTTCTATTAAACATTTGTGCCTTCATGCATTTAGCTGAATACATGTGTTAAACATACCTTCATAGTTAGCAATGGTGTAGAATACCATTCAATTTCAATTCAAAAGAAACTATAATTATTGAATGACACATAAATAATGTTTTGGCCCCAGGGCCAGCTCTTACCCCTCCAACTCATTGTTGAGCTGGTCACAGAAGGCATGGATGCTACTCCAGTCTGTGTCTCTGTTAAGTGGATTTGTGGCTCTGTCTGAAATGGGATATCAGATAAAAGAATTTATAGTTACTAACGTTACTGCATTTTATCAACATTATTATTTCGATATTAAATGCACCCGTCTTGGAATTTGGTTACAGCGAGCTGCTATATAATTTCCTAGTATCGTTCTTGGAAGATGCCACCGAGTTGAGTACACCTATCTAAAACTAATGAAATGTAAGCACATCAGTACAGTTTTCCTGCAGCCTCCAAAATGCCCCTTAGACGCTTCTCTGTGGCAGTTTCAACAAAAACATGCTTCATTATCCATTTTCGGATATTTATGCTATGTTTATAAATTAGCTACAAGTGTCTAATATGCTGGCGACAGAGTGTATGATGTCTTTCACCACCCATAAGGTTATCTTGTCAAAATAATGTACACAACTCGGACTAAGCAGGCAAGAGGTTTGTGCCACACAATCCCAGCACGTCACCAAGCAGACAAATACACGGGACAGGTGCTAACAGCGTGTAAGGTTAGCTAGCTTGCTGTCGACAATCACAGTTACAGTCGTCTCTTCTCGATCTTTCTTGCGAGGTCACAGGTTTGCCTTAACCACAGTCTAACCCTATGTGAATGAAAATGCTGGGTCCCGCGATCTCAGCCGTAAAACCAAAGCCAAGCATGTCTATGCTGTGTTGACAGCTGGCAGGCAGAGCTCCGGATCTAGGTTAGCATCCTGGATGTGACGGCGGGGTCCGAGTCCCCTCTAATGGGATACACGCAGCAACGATGAGCTCGCATCTCATCTACAACAACTCATGGATAATAACTTGTCAGCGTCGGGGTCCTCAGACAAGAAAGGCTAAGAGAAATAAGTTTAAAACACTCACTGATACGAGACTCCAAACTCTCTGCATCGGGAGGCGCCGCCATCACTGCGAGATTTATGTGGTGCCTCGATCTCGCGAGAAGTTGACAGAGGTAGAAAATAGCAAACAGCAAGTTGACTGTCATGTAATTAATATGGGTATATATTAAGTGAAATTAATAATACTGGTATGCAATAAATATTAGACTATTGCTGTCCTTAAAAACACAATCAAATATTTTCACTTTAGCTATAAATTACATTACAATATCCATACCAATAACAAACTGTATAAAGGTTTTATTTGAATATAAAATGTACTATCTATGATTTGAACGTGAATAATTTTTCTAGTAAACCAATTTCCATCACAGAGCTCTTGAGCGGAACGTACCGGAAGTTGCGTTCCTTCAAATTAAAGCATAAAAAAAATTAGTCTCACTTTTATTTATTTATTTATTTTTTATTTATTTAGTTGTTTGTTTGTTATTATTTATTTATTTATTTTTTTGCTTTAGGTTTACCCCAGTTTTTTCTCACATCCTTTTTTTTCCCAGACCAAGTCATGTAGGTGAGTATTTGTTTGTGGTCCAACACTTCACAAAACTTATTTCACACATGAGGAAATTTTCTATTCGACAAGAAATTGGGAAAACTGAGGGGTTGTTGAGATGAGCAAACAGCACGGTGAGTTGAAACGGTCTGTGAAATTTGCAGGAATAAACAAATTATAAACCTCCTCTTTCTAATTACAGAGAAGCAGCATCAGCTCTGTGTCTCCCCCCAGCGGCAGCTATTATGCATTTCATTGATTGTGGAGCACAACAGTAGGGCTTAGTAACGGGATTAAGTTTAAACCCGTATCTATCTAATAGACCAGGATAACTTTTTGCGCTTTGGGCAGCACTTTTCTTCAGTGAGGGGCTCGGTGCAGCTTTGTGGTGGAGAGAATAACAGCGAGCTGCCGTGAGAGAAAGACTGCAGTCGTGGCTAGAGCTTTACTTGCGAGGCCACCTTTGTTTATGTTTGACAAAGCAGCACCAAAGGGGGGAAAGCTTAACTTCCTTCCTTTCTGCTGCTACTTCACCACTACTACGTGCAAGACTGGCCGCAGTGAAACAGTTGCAAGGTAGATGCTTTGCTTCCTGTTTTCTCGGCGAAGCGAGTTCTGCAGAGCTATTATCTGATCTCTAAACTCTCACGGTGCCATGTTCTCCTCTCTGACCACTGGTGAAAAGTCGCAAGAGAAATGGCATCACCGAGGGCTTTACTGGAGTGGTGCCGCGTCACATGCGCCACTTATCCCGACGTGGAAATAACGAACATGTCAGCCTCATTCAGAGATGGACTGGCATTTTGTGCCATCATCCACAAACACCGACCTGAGCTGATGTGAGTAAGGACATATGTTAGCAGAGCTGTGTTGGCTGTGCAGAGTAAAGTGTGCTGTGCTTCTAACTTTGTCCATGTCTTTTGCTGGCTTGAGATTTAACTGTACGGCGCTGCTGCATAATCTGGAGCAGAGAGGGATCAGTTAATTTGATTCATCTGACACTCAACCACTGATCTAGAATCATCTGATCTTTGATCTTTACCGGACTTTTGCTTCTCTTGGCTTTATATATATGTGCTCTTTGTAGTTACTTTATTGTTTTTTTGATTTGGGGTTTTAATAATCTTTCCACTTTCTTCACTTTGATCCAGAGATTTCAGGTCCCTCTCCAAAGATAATGATTATCAAAATAACAAGCTGGTGAGTTTTTTGATTAGAAACTGGGATGCAAGCGTTTCTGCCATATCTCTGTTTCGGTTATTCGCTTTCATTCTCCGTTTCTCTTCTGTTGGGCCTGCAGGCGTTTGAGGTGGCAGAAACAAAGCTGGGGATCCCTGCGTTGCTGGATCCGAGGGACATGGTTTCCACCAAGATGCCTGATCGTTTAAGTGTCATCTCCTACCTTGCTCAGTACTACTGCTTCTTTAATGGGAAATCTCCGGGTGTGTTGAATGTCATCCTGCCTGTTATGTCTTATTGTCCTTAATCATATATATTTTTTTCATAGATACTAGCAGAAAACTTCAAGCAGAGGTTTATAGTCTTGCTCAAAGGCACTTTAATGTTGAAGGACAGTTAAAGGTCCCCTCAGGGAATTTGCTTAAAGTTGCACCTCTTTTTCCACCTGCATTATTAGTAGTTCTTGGATGCACCTTCTTATCCTTCACTATTGAGCTCAAGTGAATGAAATCAGCCAGTCCACAGCCGTCCTCAGAGAAGCGCAGTGCACGCACCAACGTTTGCATGTCTTATCTTGACTTTGCAGCAGGTCCAGCCAGATCGTGGTCATCGCACGGCACCGTCTTACACGGTCTCTCAAAGAGCAAAACTTACCAGCATCCGAAACGCATTAAGGTAAATGCTCACAGACTATTTTTGCTCCAGGTTTAGTCATCTCTGTGGGTGTCACTTGAGCGACTGGTTTCTCTTCTGTTTTTAGAGTTTGACTGATATCAAAACCAGTCGAGAGGAAAATGTTTCTGACACCAGGCCACAGACGGTGTGTAATTTGTGTTTGAAGCCTGTGCACCTGATACAGAGACATTTGGTGGATGGGAAGATTTACCATCGCAGCTGTTTCAGGTAACAGCAGCTTACAGTACTGTGCAAAAGTCTTGAGCCACCCCTCATTTCAGATATTGGCTGCAATGGCTTCAAATTCAGTCCAGACCTTGTACCTGACCTTTTTTTCCTTTTTGCTAAGACGTCATATTTGAATAGTTTTTAGTGTATCTCAAGGAACCCATATCTCCCCTCAGCATTGCAACTAATAATTAATTTGTATGAGATATTCAGACGTGTGTTAGTGGCGCTTTTATAGTGGGACGTTTAACTTTTGTCTTTCAGGTGCAGCGTGTGCAACACCACTCTTTTGCCACAGTCTTACACACAGGGAAGTGACGCTGGCTCCTTGATCTGCACTTATCATACAACAGACAGTAAAGGTACTTGTGTCGACCTCAGTGGGCAAACTGGATCTCAAAATAAACTTCAGGCAGTTTATTATTCTCTGGGAGGACTGCCTATCACCAGCGTTCCTCATTACACTAAGAAAACAGAGTCAGAGGACGGACTGGCTCGTAAGACAGCAGAAACGGGCGGGATAAAGAGCCAGGAGGAGAACAGAGAGGACAAAAACGGAGAAAATGGGCACTCGTCCGTCGCGCCCCTGGAGCTCCCTTCATCCTGTGCACAAGTGACAGACAGACCTGCTCATCCTGTTCCAGCACCAAGACAGATTTCGCACTCCTCTGTAGGCCCTGTTCCTACAACCACGAGCCAAACTTCACAGACTGCAGGTAAATCAGCACACATTGTTTTATTGTAGCTTTTCACCTGTAATTATTATATTTCTACATTCTGTGCATGTTCTGGTTGTACCTTTTGTTTCTCTGTCAAGACACAGTTGAAGTAAAATAATAACGGCATGTTTAGGTTTCCTCACTCTTTCTCTTTGCAGGTAGTTTATCCAGTCAAAGCAAAGGTCCGCCCAGCCCGCCTCATGTGTAAGTGTAGCATAAACGGCCTGTTCTTCACTTCCCTTTTGGCACAGACTTGTATTTCCTTATGCATTTCTTTTGACTATCATATTTTATTCTTTTTGTGGGTAGAGTCAACAGACTACACAGCACATCATATATTTTAAAATAAGTATGGAAACTTTCTGTGGTGGAAATAAAATAAGTAAAAGAAAATCCGCAGTCCTAAAATGGAACAGGAGAGCAGTCTCCAGTGTAAAGGTTCTAATAACTAACCTTCTTCCATGTGTTATTATGTTCCAATACTCTTTGTAGCACCAGCCCAACCAGCACTAGCTCTAAGCTGAAAAGCAGCCATCCATGGATGGCCTTTGTGCATTCAGGACCCTGGACACAACTGCCTCCAGCTCCACCTCCAGTTCCCACGTCTCGATCCAAATCTGTCTCTAACTTGCAGGGGTCATGCAACAGACCCAAAGCTCCTCCTCTAAATCCATTTGAAGAGGAGCAAGAGGAGGATTATGAGAGCGAGGCTGCTGAACCCAAGTCTAAAGACCTAAATAAGCCTTTAGTGGCAGCTGTCCATTTGGAGAACAGTTCCTTTGAATCTGAGGAGAATAAAGAAAAAACAGCTATCCCACAGGAGAGCCCAGATCGCAAAGAGGCTGGTGAAGCTGCAGAACCAGACCCAGTAGAGGGAGTGACTGCAGATACTAACGCAGAGGGACCTTCTAGTGAAGGATCTGGAAACGGTAGTCAGATAGTTTCATCAGATCTGACAGAATCAGCAGGAGCAGCAGGGCCGTCTCCCACTGCAGCTTCAAAACAGAGTCGCATTTTACCCAGGAGTCTTTCTGTACCAGCCATCGCATCTGACTACTCTGACTACTCTGTGCCTGTCAGTCAAACAGAGGCGGATGAAGCTTTCACATCGTGTCAAAGTAAGGTACGATCACAGAGCGGGGCTAACCACTAAAAATTTTCTTTGTGTTACTACAGTCGCAAATCCATGTTTTCACATTCTACCAGAGTGCAGTCTCATTGTTTGTACTTTTAGGTAGACAAGACATTCAGGTACGGGGTTCCTTACAGTTTTCCAAGATTATATTTTCTTTCCATTTCCAGCCTTCCGGCAGAGAAGATCCTTTGGATCAAAACCCCACAATGTCCAAATCAAAGACCTATCAGGATCTCTCATCCCGTCGGGGCCCCGCCCCTGGCCACGGTTTCCCACTCATCAAGAGAAAGGTACAGTTGCTGGATTTAGAACAAACTCCAATGCAAACTTTGAACCATTTTTAGATGTGCCTCTGTGTCACGTACATGCAGACTCATCGTTAATATGAGGAGATTGGAGCGCAGTGATTAGTTTACTCAGCAAGCGTGGTTCAGTACTTGGTGTCATTTTTTTTCTTGTGCAACTTCATTAAGAAATCTAAGAAAACGATTTCGTTTTTGGAGCCCGAGTTTTGGTCCGAGTTTTGGTATTTGCTGCTTGACAGGTGCAGACAGATCAGTGTGCTTCCACAGAAGAGCTGCAGGTGCAGATGAGACAAGTGGATCAACATCTGGAGGCACTGGAACAAAAAGGAGTCCAGCTGGAGAGGAATCTGAGAGGCTGCAAGAATGGTTCTTACTAAATAAAATAATTTATTGGCACAGAAACCCAAATACTGTGAGTGCACTTTGCATAAATAGCAACAATATCTCTGTTTTGAAGCTCCCTGCTTTTTATTTCAGATAAAGAGGAGGAACAAATGCTAATGCAGTGGTTCTCTCTTATCCACGAGCGGCATGTTCTGAGGTGCCACGATACAGAGCTGGTTTACCTGTAAGCAGGCTGGATAGTAGTAGATGTTATATTTTTTTTAATCCTTCTTTTTATTCCTGAAAGGGATTTCTGAGTGTTGTAGAGACGGGTTGTGTGATTTTTGTTTCCCAGGACAAAGCAGAAAAAGTTGGAGGACAGGCAGGCAGACGTGGAGTACGACCTCCGGTGTCTCTTTAATAAACCTGGTAAGTTTCATACTCTGTGCATCACTCTGTTACTTTTATCATTGTGGGGCTTGTGAATGACTCAAGGATCAATAATCCTTTATCGTGGGTTGGGGGGGTGTAGTAGTGCTGAAAGGTCTTTACATTTTCTGTATTTCAGGATGAATTTGACATAAACAGCATCAGATTTTTGAGTGTCAGGGACGTTTTGTGACAGAAGGAGAGCAGCAAGAGTGAAAGGGAAGACCTGCTATGATGTATAGGTTGGAGGCAAAGTAAGAGGCACAGATGGTTTGAATATGTGCAGATGTGGGATAGTGGATATATTGGACAAAGGGTGTTGAATATGGAGCTTCCAGGCAGGAGGAAAAGAGGAAGACCACAGAGAAGATTTATGGATGTAGTGAAGGAGGACAGGGGGTGGGTGTGACGGAGGAGGGATAGGGTGAGATGGAGGCAGATGTGGTGACCCTTAAAGGGAGCAGCTGAAAGAAGAAGATGATCCTAAACGTAGGAAAGAAGACCCAATTAAACAAATGTGAGAAAATAACAGACTCGGTCATTTATTTGTTTTGGAAAATGACGCAATATCACACACTGTGAGTGAACAACGTATGTGAGGTATCAGTAGCTGATGAATATATTTCCATAGGAAAATCATTAATTTTATTGTGAAATTTTGCACGCCACCATCTTTACATACAGAGAAGAACTGGAGCCAGGAGGATCGAGATAAAGAGAAGAACTTCATGGATGAGCTGGTCACCATCATTGAACGAAGGAACCAGATCATCAGCAGCCTGGATCAGGACAGGCAGAGGTACTGGTGTGTGTGTGTGTGTGTGTGTGTGTGTGTGTGTGTGTGTGTGTGTGTGTGTGTGTGTGTGTGTGTGTGTGT
>JAVDPK010002840.1:744497-759817 GCA_034780415.1 Cichlasoma orientale
GTGTGTGTGTGTGTGTGTGTGTGTGTGTGTGTGTGTGTGTGTGTGTGTGTGTGTGTGTGTGTGTGTGTCATTTATAGATTTTATAAATGCAACGTTGTTTTTCCAATTAGGGAGAGAGAAAATAACGTGCTTTGGGAAGACATAAGGAAGAGCAAAGGTAAGAAAATTATCCCTCTAATATGAGGCCGTTTGTACTGTTTTGTAACTTCTGTTTTCATGTATGAAGAAGGCAGAAAGAAATGGTTTCTCTGGATTACAAATAATGCTCTACAGTAATGTTTGCTTACTGCTTAATGTTTGTTTTAGTGCAGTTATCTGTTCCATCTCTTCTCAGACTCCCAGAAAGAAGGATTAAAAGAGCTAAGGAAGTCAAAAAGAGATTTCAAGGCCACGAAAGTACTTAAGATGCTGAACCATAAAGAAGAGAGCACGAAGGACTCGGTGGACAAAAAGAGCTGAAGAACTGTCAGAAGCTCTCATTGCTCTCTTCATAGTATGAAATACGCACTTATTAATTGCATGATTTTGTGTTGAAGTCCAGCTCAGTAAGATCTCAGTCAGTACTATGTATACATTATTATTAATATGCTTTTTTGCTTCAGTTCTTATTTACTGGCTGTAAAAGTAGTATCTTATTTTTTTTTATTATATTACATGTGTTTGTTTAAGTGTGCAATAAATATTTGGATATTTTAAGGACTGTGTGTAGTGCATTTGAATTCATCCAAAACAGTCACCCAGGTTTACTTTACTTTAGCTGTTCACTGAAAAATGACATCATATACATGCACAGTATACATATTAACACAACAGCAGTGTAGGATTATGTCCATTTTCAGTTTTGCTGTTTTTTCCTTTCTTCAATATGATTTTAAGTAAAAAAAAAAGAATGGGGAGAAGAGGCTCTTATTCTGAAAGTTTGTTTGATGTCTGTTATTAATGAAGAAGCAAATTACATTTCTGTACTGGGCCATGACAGCCGCTGCAGAGAGTCCTGGTTTAACATTGGATAACATGTTGCCAGGTGAAGTCTAAATGAAGCTCAGACAAACTAAAAGGCATTTAAGCAGCTGTGCTTATGTTAACAGAGATAATTATACTTACCTCAGTTTTAAAGAGCATGTTTAAGTAAGTGTATTAATACTGCGGTATGTTGTCTCACAGAATGAGTAACATTATAACAGACAAAAAAAAAACTACAGACACATTCACGCCACTCTAAAAAGAGGAAGAGAAATAAATAAGCACTTGTACCACAAATGTCGCAATTTATTTCTTATTACAACAATTTCTTTCTTTCTTTCTACTGTTTTTTGTTTGTTTGTTTTATTGCTTTGCAGCACAAGAGGAACGAAAAACAAAAGTTCCTTTTCCTGTTTATCATCCGGAATATTATTTCCAACGCACCAAGCCACCGGAAGTTTGATCCTCGTAGCGTTCATGTGGGGCTCTACTAACAACAAATTGTGCTGAATTTCTGTTACCGTTTGAATACAGATATAGAGGAACTTTAGATTACAGCATGTCCGACAACGAAGATAAGTAAGTAATGGCAGAGCTTTGATTAAAGTCTCATTAAGCTGCGTATTTATTAAATTAAAGCGTGAGTTAGCGTTGTAGCTAACGTGGTTTAGCCTCACGGCTGAGTGCTCTGTATGAACCTACTGAGAATGTGTTGTCTTTGGAAACAAGTTGTCTTTAAAAAAATTAATTTGTGTCAAACTTGCAGCTTCGATGATGGAGATTTTGATGACGCCGAGGAGGATGAGGGGTTAGATGATCTGGAAAACGTGGAAGACGTACGTATGCTTGATGGCTGTCTAACTTACTGGGCAGCAGAGACCCTGAACGTAACTGTGCCTTTGTTGTTTGGTCAGTTTCATTTCTAGCACGATTGATCGCTGCCTTGATGATCATATTTGTTGTTTATGGTTCTCTGACGAGCAGGATGACCAGGAGAACGTGCAGATCCTGCCCGCAGGGGAGGGACAGCAGGCGAACCAGAAGAGGATCACAACTCCATACATGACCAAATATGAAAGGGCCAGAGTGCTGGGGACACGAGCTCTGCAGATAGCGTGAGTGTTTACACATGTGGTGTGGACCTTAAGTTATGTCTGCATTAAAGAAAAAAATAATTGAAGAGTCCTGTAAAGCATGCTGCAGTGTTTGAGTGCATCCAGGTTAAACTGGAGGGAAAGAGTGAGCTATGCCTAAGCTGTTGGTATTGAATAGGAAACAATGAGTTTTGCTTTTGCCCTTTGTAGGAGCAAGGAAAGAATCGTGCATAATTTGGTTAAGTGGTTAAATGTTTAGGTGCATGCAGTTTAAAGCTCTAATGTGCAGCCGTCGTGTTAGAAATAAACAGCACAGCCTGAGAGGTAATATAAACATCTTAATGTATTTAGACCTACTTTACCGCCCTGTACATTGTGATGATAGATAAATATTAAAAAAAAGGTCTGCAGCACTTTAATGATGTGGTTCACCTGCTTACTTGTCTCCGACAGGATGTGTGCTCCAGTTATGGTGGAGCTGGAGGGAGAAACAGACCCACTGCAAATAGCTATGAAAGAACTTAAGTAAGTGATCGTTTTTTTGCTTTTGACTTCATATCATTTCTCCATCTTTAGTTTAGTGTGTGTGTGTGTGTGTGTGTGTGTGTGTGTGTGTGTGTGTGTGTGTGAGAGAGAGAGAGAGAAAGAGAGAGACACATTTTTTAAAGAGTGCAAAATTTCTCTTATTTTTATGCCCATCAACAGGAGCAGAAAGATCCCCATCATCATCCGCAGGTACCTTCCCGATGGGAGTTACGAGGACTGGGGCTGCGATGAGCTCATCATAACTGATTAAACAACTTATCTACCAGATCAGTCGATGCTGGTTCACAGCCACCATCGTAACTGGTGTGTCAGCTACACAAACGCAGTGGAGGCGTCTCCTACATGTTCAGTTCCAGATTCATTCAACATTATTCTCCAGTGACTGAACACGAGGCGAACAGTCTGAGACTACTCAAAGACTCGAAATACTGCAAAACAAATTAGTATCTTGTTTATAGGCTTATAATCTTATGAACTGATTTATTATGTTCCCAGTCTAATTCTGTTGTTCCTTGCAGCCCGTCATTGTTTTAAGCTGGTACCTACTGATCTCATTGTTTTAACCGCTGCATTACTCTTAAGAGCCACAAGGGGGAAATGTAACTTAGCATAACACTTTTAAGTTTTACAGAAGAATCCTGTGTTGGAAGTACACCATTTGTGATTTTGAAAAGAGGCGATATGTGTGAAAGTACTGTTTTATTGTGTTAAATAAAATGTTTTGTATAAATACAGTTTCCAATTTATGTTACATAAACTATGAACTGTCAGATTGGTAATCAGGGTGAAGTTACACTCTCTGGGTTCATAACTCATAAGGATTTAGGTGTCATAAAGCAACAAGCCAGTTATGAATTGCAATGGTGTGATTAAGTTACATTTATTATTTCTCGGCTTTTGAAATTATTTAACAATGTTTGTTGTCATTATGCAGCTGCTTATAAAACACTGCAAGCGGGAATGTGCTGCTACTTCAGGAAACGGTAGAATCCTCGCTTCTGGCAGTAGATGTAGATGTTTACTCCTCCAGCCGATGGAGAAGTATTGTCACTGTCGTGATGCATGGTGTGCTTCTCCCTCTTCTAACCCCCCCCCCCCCCCACATACACAAAGCAGCCAAACAGTCAGTGTATTGTTTTCAGAGAAATGGATTGTTGCCCGGGCAGAAAGACAGCCAGTGAATGCTGGAAGACCAGAGAGGGTGAAAGTTTGTGAGAAAGCGGATTATCAGCTTTGTTGTCGAAAACACTGTGTGATGATACTCTGGTAAATGGGCGGGTGGATTATGTTTTTGGTGTGTGTGTTTATATGAGATGCGTGACATGTATGCAGAGACAGAAAAAAAAAGTGGAAAAAAAAATGCGACCGGTAACAAAACTGATGAGGCAACTTGTTGACCTAAAGCCAAGATGTGGTGGACATTGTTTACGCTCAGGATCAGCAGGCAGGAACCAGTTGGTGCTGGCATCAGTAATTGTGTGTAAAATTTCTACTTTAATCTGTGAGTCTTTTGATTGGAGGAGACGGCGCCTCAGACGACACCCTTTCTTAGGCTGGAGAGGGTGCTCATGTGATGCTCACCAGCATCAACCACAGTGAGGCCGCCATCAGGTCGCTTAAAAACTCGAGCGGACGGAATAACTAAAATCTCCAGAGACATTCATTTGATCAGGAGCTTCCACCTCCTACTTAATTTGTTTGTCATTTGTCTGATTTGTTTTTCTGTCCTTTACACCATGTCTCACTGGTCACTTTATTAGGTACACCTAGTCAGCTTGTTGATGAAACTGTCTAATCAGCTAATCACATGGCAGCAATTCAATACATTTAGGAATGTCGACATGGTCAAGACGACCTTCTAAAGTTTAATCTGAGCTTCAGAACAGGGAAGAAAGATGATTTAAGTGACTTAGAATGTGTCATGGTTGTTGGTGCCAGATGGGCTGCTCTGAGTATTTCAGAAACTGCTGATCTGCTGGGATTTTCCCGCACAGCCATCTCTAGGGAGAATGGTCTGAAAAGTAGAAAATATCCACTGAGTGGCAGTTCTCTGGGAGAAAATGCCAGTGGTCAAAGGAGAATGCCCTGACTGCTTCGAGCTGATAGGGAGGTGTCAGTAACTCAAATAGCCACTTGTTACAACCAAGGTCTGAATGCACAACACGTGCAACAGAAGAAGACCACACTCGGTGCCACTCCTCTCAGCTAAGAAAAGGAAACTGAGGCTACAGTTTGCACAGAATCACCAAAATTGTCTGGTCTGATAAGTCTCAAATTCTGCTGCAACATTCAGATAGTAGGGTCAGAATTTGGTGTGAAAGCATGGATCCATCCTGCTTTGTATCAAAGGTTGAGGCTGCTGGTGGTGTAATGGGATGGGGAACATTTTCTTGGCACACTCTGGGCCCCTTAGTACCAGCTGAGAACGGCCTACCTGAGTATTGTTGTTGACCATGTCCATCCCTTTATGACCACAGTGTACCCTTCTCCTGACGGCTGCTTCCAGCAGGATAATGCACCATGTCACAAAGTTCAAATCATCTCAAACTGGTTTCTAGAAGATGACAGTGAGTTCACAGTGAGCTCAAATGGCCTCCACAGGCACCAGATCTCAATCCAATAGAGTTCCTTTGGGCTGTGGTGGAACGGGGAGATTCAGGTCATGGATGTGCAGATCAGTATGCGGGATTATCACAGGCTGATTTATTACTGCATTTTGTTTTGAGTTTCTCCTTTGATTCTTCACTTGTGTTTGTTAGTGTGGTTTTATCAGTACAGCCCCATTTTTTCATACCTCATCAGAGTTGTGTGCAAAATGTGCCACTTCCGTTTACATTTCAGGCAAATTCTCAACAGAGTTTGATCAGCTCAAGTTTTACCCGACCTTCAGTGTGTGCCTGCGAGAATTGGAGTGAAGCCTTTTCAGCATACGAAGCTCTTGAGCAGTGTCTCGTCAGGCTCCTGTCTGACACCTGCTTAGTTGAAAATCCTCATAATTCTCTCACTCTGTAACTCATAATATCTTACCCCTCCTTTTCATTGTTTAAATCCCATCCCAGCTCCAATCTGAAAAGATTTTGTTCAGTGGGATGGGGTGAGTGCTGGGGACCTGGTGGATAACGAGGGTTGCAGGGTCTCTGCGCGCAGCGTAAGAGTCCCTTTGTATCCCGCTGAAGCTACAGGCCAGGCAGTTATGGGTAAGGCTCCCTCATTGCCCACGTTTCCCTCCTCCCCCCAGAGCCTTTTCAATGGCCCTCTTTGTCTTTCCAAAGTATCACACAGCCGATTAAAAAGAGGGAATTAAGAGTCAGGCTTAACCCACAACACACACACGCACACACACACACGCATGCATGCGCAATATACAATAAGAAATCTGAAATATGCATATGGGCATGCATAACCAACCCTACCCCCTGAGGCCGCGTTACTTTAAGCTCATGTGCAGAAAGGAAGCAGTACAGTACATGTGTGGATCGGATGGCGTTTACATTGCTGTTGCATCACAGTCTCATTCACTGCCGGCACATGCACGCCACCATCAGTCGTGTTCAGCTCTACGAATGGCCAGATTGAGCTGCAGCCAGCTAAAGTGAATTATCCACTAGCTGAAGAGATTATGCTGAGAATGTGAGCAGCATGGGCTGAGTCATTAGATGCCATGAAGACGTGCTTTTGTTTTTCAGTGTCGTTTGTAGTGAGGAGAAGAGTTTTTGTGGTCTTCACAACAAAAGGAACCTTTTTTTAATATTAGTAGTAGTATTTTGTTATTTACTACAGCTGAGACACGTCACTCATGACTTATATATTTTTAGAGGCGGGCTCGCATTCAAGCAGAAATAACAGCTTTATTTCACGTGAAAATACAAGATCATTAGTCATCGTCACATGTTTAGGCTTTCGCACCTGCTGTTATTCAGACGCTGCGTCACAACAAATATACCAGAATGGAAAATGTGAAATACTAAAATGAGAAACAAAAGAAAGGCCAGTGCATGCAAACATAAACCAAATATAAATAAACGTAAAATTAAAAACATTACCAATAGTTCACACTTGTGGCAGCAATGAGAATTTGAGCTTAACTCTTATGCTGGAGGTAAATGGTTAAAGTAAAACTGACTTCAAGCTCTGACTGAGCTGTAAAAGGAGCAGTGGTGCATGCACATGCCTCACACGTGTCCAAAACTGATATATATTGTACATAAAATAAGCAAATTCAATTCAGTTGTTTTGCAGATATAGGTTAAGATACTTAAAATATGCAGATATATTTAAGAAATAATGAAGAAGAATGTGTAACAAAGAGAAGAGAAATAACAGGCATAACTTGTAAAAAGACAGCAAGTAATGGTTAAAAGGCGGTAATGATACAAAAAGGATTTAAAATAGAGGTTGTGGTTAGTAATAAGTACTATTAAGGACAAGGCACATTTTCTATTTAACATTAGGCTGTGTTAAAACATTCATTGTCTGGAAACTGTTTCTCAGTATTGGCATCTTCCACATTGTAACCTTTTTTTTTTTTTTTTAGCAACATAACTATAACCAAAAGATCATTCTGAATCACACGGAACCAAAAAAACAAAAGCAGTGTTGCAGACTTTCAGTGGATAATAATGGCAAAAGTCATCTGAAACCTTCAATACAGTACACTGTTAGAACAACAAATCATTTTCTATTAAGGATTTTAGAAGAAAACATTCACGGAAAATGGATTATCAGAGTACAAACAGGACTGCCTTTTCATCATGAGTCACGAACACGCCAAACGCGAATGAAAACCATCGCACTCGTCAGCGTCTCTGTGATACAAACTCAAAGGAAGCTTTTGACACGAGTGCATGTTGAATTGAGTCAAAGCTGAGAAAAAAACGAACTGGCTACAACACGTAAGGTAGTTCTGAATGTTATGTTGGGAGAAACTTTGCAAAAAAAAATTAGTTTCTTCTTCTTAAAAAGCACAAGTTTTGGTCTCAAAACTTTGGTCATATTTGTATATGTATCAATATAGGTACATTTTCAACTTCAAGTACTCTGAATAAGCTAAATATACACTTCAGTTAACAAAACCACAACTTGGATTTCTGGCATTTTTTCCTCCATGTCTGTTCATTGTGTGTACAAAGGCATTTTAAGTGAACACAGCATAACAACTTGAATTTAAAAAGGGACAACTGTGGCTGTGAAACGACAGTATGCCACGAGTATTTGTTATGTTGACTTTCTAAAGGAATACAAAGCTAACATTTCTTTGACAAAAGGTCAGTCAAGCCTGAGAAGTGAAAGGCCAACAAATAGTTTGGCACTCCTCCGCTCTCCTGGCATTAAAACAAACATTTCGTGTAAAATGAATTTGGCGCGTTCTCACGCTCACAGATCCGGGCCTTGCTTTTTCTCGCTGTGTCCCTGTCACTGCTGACCCCTCTGTTGGCCCGTGGGCTGTGGACTGCCGCGATACACATGAAGTCACCAAGCTGACAGGGACGTGATCTCTTACCACCCTTGAACACAGCCAAAAGTGCCCAAGGCTTTGCTGTGGTAGTGGTGTTGCAGGATAGCTGTTCTTTTTTTTTTACTATTATTATTTATTTGCAATACTGACGTATTGCAATCTGCCTCCTTTGCTGAGTGCCACAAATAATCGACCACTCCTCAAAAGCACCACATTCCAAGCTCATCCTCAGGCTGTGACAGCATTTTTTCATCTGGGCAAGAGCAGAACGGTGTTTCTTCCCGCCTGCCTCCCCAGATGCCTCCCCCAGTGCCTGCCCACTCCCCCCAGACCAGACCTCTTTCAGCTCTGACACCACCAACACGACTCTCGTTGCTGTTGCTTCTGCTCCTCTGGTCTGACGTTGGGGCTGAACCTGCACCGGCGCACCCTGGTCTTGTTATCTGTCATGGCCGCGACAGTGTTGTGTAGACAGGCTGTTCCCAGTGCGGGGGGCTGTGCGACTGTGATACACTGGCTGGGTCAGTGATGGCACTGTACAAGGGCCTCTGGGAAGGCCCCATGTAAGAGAAGGCAGAATATAACCCCGAAGCCTGGCTTGAGTGGGCGTAGTATGACCCCGAGCCCTGGTGGTCAGCATATTCTGCAAACTGAGCCCTTGAGGTCAATGAGGGGAAGGCAGAGCTGTAGTGAGGAAGGCTGAGGGGGGTGTAGGTGACATGGGAAACTGCTGAAGCTGCTTCCGCAAAGTGACCCCCAGCACCTCCAGCCTCACTCTTAATCTGGGCTTTGGAGGGGTCTGAGCTCAGAGGGGAGCCATGGTGTTGCTGTGGCGGCTGCTGCTGCTGCTGCTTGGAGAGCCAGGCTGCTGAGTGTCCACTGGCCGCTGCCAGAGCTGAGGAGATGCCATAGGTGTACGGAGACCCTGGAGAAGCTGTCGTGGCTCCTGCTGCCCCAGCACTCTGCCCAACCCCTGGGTGCCCATTAGGGGGAAGGTACTGATCAAACTCATTGACATCAAACGGCTCCATATTAGCCATCACCTCATGGCTCATCTCACCAATGTCCACATTACCAAAGTCGATGTGAGGCTTCCCAGATCCTGGAGCACTTGAGCTTCCTTCTGCTCCCATTGTACCACGAGAGCCCCCGTTCCCAGTTCCCTCCCTCTTACCATCTCCTGTCTTTGCAGACTGAGGCTCGGTTTTGGGAGTGGTGGGAGGTGTTGGAGGACTGTGGCTCTGACCTGCAGAAATACAAGAATGTAGTTACAGCTCATTTGCCTTGCAGATTCACAGACAATTACCTAGGCACAGGTTTAATAGTGGAGTATTGGGCGGGAGCCGGCAGCCCACCTTCAGCATAAGGGTGGTGCCCATCTGCCAGAGGGGACCCGGCTCCCCCACTGTGGACCACATCCAGGTGGAGACCCTTGTAGTGGGATTGGCTGTTGATGACCTCACCCTCCAAATGGCCGTCGGTCTCGCTTCCTGACCCAGAACCAATCTTCCCGTTCTTGCGGCGTCGTGGCTGATACTTGTAGTCAGGATAGTCCTTCTTGTGCTGCTTCCTCAGCCTCTCTGCCTCCTCGATGAAGGGTCGCTTATCGCTCTCATTAAGAAGCCTCAGGGGAAAAAAGTTTTTGGTAAATTTGATTGTTTAAGTTATGAGGAACCACAGTCACTTTGTTTTGCTGTTGTATGCAGTATTTTTCTACGGGATGGTGCAAAAAGGCCATAGAAATTAAAATTAATCAACTTTTACAGTGGTGTAGGTCATGATGGTTATACACTGATGACTGGCAATCATTTGCTAATTATGTAAGCCTTGGATTTATGTGAAATGTGTAGAAAGGTGATATGACAAATGCCAAAACTGTAAAATATTTAGATTTTGAATTAGAAGCCAGCAACAGGTTTCAGTAAGAGTTGTGAAAAGGAGATTGTTTACCACTGTGTTGTGTCACCTCATCTTTGAGTCTGAACGTTCCTGAGAGTCAGTAAGGCTGCCAGACAGGCTGATGGCTCTCAAGAACCTAAAGGAAGTCTCGTTGCCTTTGACTCAAACACTTCTGACTACCATGATGTGGATGACCGAGAACCTACACAAACACCTCATCTTTGATCAGCACTTTGTAAGCATTAGAAACTGAGGAGACTAATTGCTCCAGTTTTGGAAGCTAATTGTTTTTTTCTGTTCTCGTTTGGTGCCTTGAAGTGACTGTTAGTTGTGATTTGGCTCTATATAAATACAACTGAATTGAACTGAATTATAGGATTTCAGATGCTCAAAAGTTTTGGGGGCTTTTTCTTTATATACTTTCTATTTCATAATGAGCTAAATCTGGATTTCCAGAGGACTACAGCAGGTCAGTTAAGCAGCAACGCTGTTGCAATGCTTTCAGGATGTGGTCTGGTATTACCTTGCTGAAATAAGAAAGACCTTTCCTGAAAAGAAAAGTCTGTATGTCAGTGTATGTTTGGCGTTTTCATTTGGGGACAGTTTTATGTGTCACTGTGAACTGATTTAAGGCGAATGAATTTGATCCCAGACAAGGAAGAAGTGTTTCTGAATCCCAGCAGCTGGCATGTTGTCTCTCCGCTATCTTCAATTAAAATCATTCATATCACGCTGTTTTCATTTCTGTTGCTATTAACACTGACAGGATGCCAACTTTTCCTTTGTTAGCAGGGATAGCTTCATTTGCTACATCTTCACAGCTGCATCTAATGTCACGCCCGCCAGCGGCGTCTGACTGCTGGACTGTAATGAAATAACACAGGCCAGAGTTGCATCCTGTCTGCAAACACAGGACTGTGCTCCTACTATTACTACCACTTGCAGGAATGGCATGAGAAAACCCTGACCCTCCTCAGCCTCCCCGTTCATCGTGTTTGTGGGCCAATTAACTAATGCTGACTGAGCCCAAGGTCAAGTCTTTATCAAATTAATATGATCCCTGCAAGGTAATGAATTTAACCTTTTCTGTCCTTCTTGGCAACAAATAATGAGTAATGTGAATAAGCAAGCAACCGAGAATGAAAGACTCTCCAGTGTCAGGATGTTAAAATTAAAGAACTGCAGGTTTTCTGTAAGCAAATAAAACAACAAATTCAAAAATTCAGACGCTGGTCAGAATTTTATTTATTAGATAGTAAGATAATTTTTGGATGAATGCATATCATGCATTCTTTAACTTTGAGAGTTGAATGTACTTTAAATGAACTTTTCCCAGGGGGGAACTGCTTCCAGCTACATTTTCCAGGAATTAAACCGTGTATTGAATTAGCCTGGATTCAGAAACATGTGACCATGGCACACTCACTGCACCACAAACAAGAGCTGCTCAACTGGTGAACTGTGGCCTAAAGCGGGAAATAACACTGAGCTGCCTCCCAATAGTCCTAAAATACTTCTTTTTTTTTTTTCAGGAAACATACCACAGATAATGTCACATGTAAAAGAGGGTAAGGCTTTATTTTCAAACTGCGTTCTTTTTCATGAAAAATAACAGCCATCACTGTGTTAGGCAAAACATTTAACATAAAAAAATCCCATTAAGTTGAGAGTGTGCACTAAATGAAATGAGTCCAAGTAGTCAATATACTGTACCACAGTGGCCTCAGTGCTGTGAGCCTGCTTACTGAAGCTGACCTTGTGTAAAATCGATGTGAGTGGTAAATAAAGGCAATAAATACATTTTGAAATCATGAAAATGGAAAAGAATGGCAAAGAAATTATGCATTTGAGTTTGATCAATTTCAGTTTATTGAGCTAAGCAGTCTTCAGCATCTGGCTGTATTAGTCCTGAAATTCTGGGCAGTCACTGACTCGTTCCCCAAACCCCCACCTAAACTGTGACCCCCCCACTGAGCAGCGATGTTTTTTATTTAATCTGAAAAACTTAAACGTTTAGTGAAATGAGAATTTCCCTAATTGCTCTTAAATCCATAATGATCCTTGCTGTCTATATTTACTCATACTGTGTGAGTGTGCGCATCATTTTAAAGTAGGCCTAAAGGCGGACTATAAGCAACCAGCTATCCACATGAAGTGGCGTCCTCACCTCCAGAGCTTCCCCAGGGTCTTGCTGAGCTCCGCGTTGTGGAGGTGCGGGTGCTGGTCGGCCAGTTTCCTCCGCGCCGCCTGCGCCCACACCATGAAGGCGTTCATTGGCCTCTTCACGTGCTGTTTGTTCTTGCTTCCAGTACTCACGCGAACAGGCATGGGCACGAGGGTCCAGTCGTAGCACTTAAGCACCTGGCTCACAGCATCGCGGATGCCTGCAGGGAAGCGGTCATCCTCGTCGTCGGATTTAACGGAAGAGCAGCCGGCTGACGCGTCGTCCAGACCCGCCAGCTGTGGGTGCTGGTGCTGCCCGTGAAGAGGCGAGTCCCCCGCACCAGCAGCACCAGAGGAATGACCCGGTGACAGAGAGCGACTGTCGTCCGACATCCCTGGGCTGAGCTCAACCTCTGAAAAGCTCTGCTCCTCTCTGGACATCGTCCTTCACAAAAGCCTCCAGGTGCGCAGAGGATGTAAAACCTGTTCTTAAATGCTACCTGTTGGGTTCCTGTATCTGTGTATCCCTACAGTTTACGCACGGAGGGTCGGCTGTCTCTCTGGCCTCCTCTAAGTTATAATATAAACTGCCAGTCTGTCTCTACTCTCAGCCTCCGTTGCAAAACTCTGTGAGGATTCCACATTAAAGTTCTTTCCATCCGTGTTGTTGGTATCATAGGCGGCTCGGTGCGCACCTTGGACCCCAGTTTACCTGCTAATGCACAACTATCTGCGCCAAACTCACCCGCTCTCACTTCCCTCCTGACTAGACCTTCTTTCTCTCCTCCGTTTATCCCGCAATCGAAATCCAACAGCAAAGACCTGGAACAGCAGAGGAATGAGAAGCATCAACTTAATGAATCAAAGGTAGAGCTACAGTGCCCCCCGATGCGGAACATTTGGGCATGATTTAACAAACTTTCTGTTTTTTCCGTGCAACATTAAAACCTAAGAAGCCTGAATCTGAAAGCATTGCGCCACACAAATATTTCTCAATAAATTATTATTTTTCTGGGCCACCTGTAACTATGTATCCTCTGTATATATTTGTAGCGGTCGTGCCCCTCTATGGCGCACTACCGCCCCGCAGGTCCGGGCCTCGCCTACCCAAACAAGCTACTGTTTAAGGTTTTGCAGTTATTGCAAGCTCCCCGGAGAAGAAGTGTTAGAATCATAGGAGGCCACAGCAGCACAGACCTCGGATTTATACTGCCCAGTTCTTGAATAAACACAAGAACTGGGCGCTGGAAACATAAACCCCGCTTCTGTAAATTAGACAGCCTGTTACACAGAGGCAGGTCTGTCGGCGGGAGCAAAAGTTGTCCTCGTTCTGTCCATTAAATCAACAGCCTGTCCCGACGTTTACACCAGGAATCAGCGAAACTTCATCTAAACGACCAACACACTCAACACTTAGCTTTCCTCATATTTCTATTTTTATTCAATTTTAAGTATTCATGCAGCTTAAAAAATGTACACTAAGCATGTTCAAATGAATTTATTACGATTCCTAACGGTTCGTTTGCTGTGTGCATATTAATTAACCAAATCATTTAACAAATGGCACTGGGGATCAAATTACATTTGTGACTGATATGACTCTAAACACATGTTTCCAACACAAGCTTTTAATTAACATCTAATTCGATGCCATGGATCGTATTCATTTCCAGCAGAGGGGATGGTGCAGCTTCGCCATCTGTCCGAGGCGCATTTTGATGTTCGCTTGCCACCTGGTCTGCAAGGACACTTCGCGGGCTGTCATCACGTCTCTACAGTTCTCGGTGCGTAAACATCGCGCGTAAAGGAGGGGGCAAGTGCCTTTACGCGCGCGTCGCTTGCGTTTACAGTGCACACTGCTTGTTTCATTCTTACGAAACAACGAAAACGCAACGGTGGCCTATCACCTGACTAAGTGGGGATAATTTCCTTTCGCCACAGACCAATTGGTTAAGTATGTTTTCTCTTTAGCAGATCAAATCAAAATCAAATCAAATGAAAGGCGAATAAAGAAATCGGCTGAGTCTATCTACTGACATGCAGCAGAACAGCAGATGTATCTGGATTTATTTGACAATAGCTTAACTTTGTTCGACGCACTCGTAAGATAATGCGTGTTATTACATTACTGACGATATTTACTGTGCTTGCCCACTGAACTAATTATTAACGCCCGATTTGTCAGTAGGTTGGCCTTAATTTGCGTTTCAAAAATGTTTCTGTTGTTTATTGTTTAATTTTTTTTTTTTAAAACAGCTTCAATAAAAATAAAATAAAATAATCAAGACAAATAGCAATATTAAATGTTAAGTTGTGTGCGTGTATAAAAGTAATGTGTCAAACGGCCGTTTAGTTCTGTCAGTCTCTTGCAAAATCCATCTTTGTTACGCTTGCTGTGCACCTTGCTTTAATTCATGATGAAGTCCTGAGGAAAATAAGAATAAAACGCATGGAGACCGAAGAAATTATGATCATGAAACTTCAACCATATCACAAATTAATTTAGACAAGGATGAGCTGTCGACTGATATAATAGGAGAGGTGATATTATTAACACGGGTTTCTTTTTGTGATCTTAAATCCTAAAATTGTGATCTCTAAATCCGTAGCCCTACCACAATGTTTTAGTGATGAAGTAACATCGTTAACTTTTGGCAGCAGCACTAGTCTCACATGGTTTAGCATAAACACTAGGATGGATGAAATGTGAGTAAACCGTGAGTAATGATCCACGTTTATTAAAGGTAAGAGAACAGCATAAGTCTGCGTTTCGGACTTCGACGAGAAGAAATAATCAAATCGCAGAGTGAGAGCAGCCAGCAGCAGCAGAGAGGAAAGAGTTGGAAATGCTAAGCGCCTTACTTCAGTAATGAGGAAAAGGAGGTCGTCGGTTTAGCACGAGAATCCGTGAGTTCCCGTCCGAGTTTCCAAAGTGACGCTCGCTCCCCAGCCCCCTCGCTCGCGCCGCCCGAGTATGAATGCTTGCTCTGTGTGTCGGTACCAGGGCTTAAAGGGCTCCTTGTATGCGGCTGAGAGAAAAAAATGAAAAAGATGCAGAGGACAGATCTTAAAGGAGCAGCACACATATACGGACGCAGTCTCTGAGATCTCTGATTGGTTGGGGACTCTATCTATCTATCTATCTATCTATCTATCTATCTATCTATCTATCTATCTATCTATCTATCTATCTATCTATC
>JAVDPK010002841.1:0-10936 GCA_034780415.1 Cichlasoma orientale
ACACACACACACACACACACACACACACACACACACACACACACACACACACACACACACACACACACACCTTGCCAAAATCAAATGCATGGTATCCTTTTGGTTTGATGAGAATTTAATTGACTTTATCTCCCTTGAGCAGTCTGCTTGCTCACTCCTCAGTGCAATATTGCCTCTTTTTCCCTGCTCTGCATTGATTTAATGTGTGTCTCAGTAGACTCTGCCTCTTTGATTATAGTATGTAGGACCGGATGATGTGATGTCTGTGAGAGCTTGTGTCTGGCTTTGTTATTGTGGTACCAATAGATTTCTATAACAAAACACACCTGTTCTTCAGGCAACTATTTAAGGATTATTTTTGTGCATGATCAGTTCACAGGGGCAAACCCACGCAGACACAGGGGGAACATGCAGATGATGGATTCAAACCCAGGACCTTCTTGCTCTGAGGCAACAGTGCTAACCCCTGTGCCAGCATGCTGTCCTAAGTGCTTTATATCTAACATTCACATACACAATCACACTCATCACACATCAGAAGCAACTTGGGGTCCAGTATCTTGCCCAAGGATACATTGGCATGCAGCCTGGAGCAGGCAGGGATTGAACCACCAGCCTTCTGATTAGTAGATGACCTGCTCCATCTCCTGAGCCACAGACACCCCACTATTAGACTATTATTGAGCAACCTAACAAAGTTAGAACACATTACTGGTGTATTGGGATTATTGTTGAGGTTTCTCATGTGACGTCATGCACATATTGCTCAAGAGCTGTCTGCCATATTGGATGTTATACAACCAACGCTTTGTAGGGAAACGTGTTCGCATGTTCCTGGATGTTGCTGGGGGGAAAAACTGGTTGCAAAGGTGGCACAAAATTTAAGTAGAGTAGTTACATGTGCTAAAAGATTGGAATTATGTACGCCTATTACTAATGCTGATGGGCTCACTCATACATAACAGGCTGTATCACCGTCATTATAAGGCCCAAATATGTTTTGAGGTTCCATCCATTTTTTTCCCCCTCAAAAACCATTCAAAAATGGCTCTTTGGATAGCAAAGGTTGCCATCCCCTGCACCAGGCAGCAACATCTTATTGAAAATGCAGCTTGTGTGGAGAATGAGATGACTCACAAAGCATAAACTCTATGCTTAGCAGTGGCTGCAGTCAGACGTCTTTCTGTGTTTGAATTTCTGTATAGTGTGCATTCTGGTTGTGTCTCCTTGCCAGTCTGACTCTCATGTGCTCCTCTGGATGGCCCATGATAATGGGACACTGTCTGCTGCTTGCAATCTTCATGTTGGCTGCCTTCACCAGATAATGCATTACAATCACAAACTCATAAATCTGCTGGGCACGCTGAGTGAAATTTGCCTCGCTGACAGCTCCACTCTTATCTGCTTCAAAGGACTCTTCCTCACCTCGCGTCTTTCTGCCTGTTTATTTAGGGTTAAAGACCTTTTCAGGGCAACTCTCCAACAATTACTGTTGGGACAGAGCAGAAAATAATGCAGATGATGAAAACATAATTTGACTTTGAAAGAAGCTTATAGAGGACGTTTGAAGCTGGACACTCGAACCCACACAGCACTGAACGGAAAAAAAAACAGTGACTTTTTTTTTGTCTTTGCATATTTCTCTCACTTCGTTGCAGCGGGCGTAGCAGATTTTTTTGAGAATGTTTTTCTCTTTTCTCCTAAATGGGAAAGGAAGTAAATGTCAAGAAACAACTGACATTTTAATGACTACAAGGCAGCTGCTCCAACCTGAATTACAGCAGTCAGTCACACCCGCGGAGCAGAGAGCAAGGGCACCCACTTTGGTATTTGGTGTAGGTTTGTGTTAAGTGTGTGTTTGTGTGTGCAGGCTTTGTGCATCAATAAGCATGCGTTAATTTGTGACTGTGTATTATTGCTGCCTACACATCCATGTAAAGTATTTGGTCTCATCGCTTGGACCGATACCGCCTCTGTTATGTGACCTTTCTTATGAAGCACAGTGACAGTCTGCCCTGCTACTGATCTGATCCATCTTGTGATAACAGAGTTACGGCTAGGAATTGAAGACCTTATCTTATAACAGTTTCTTACACAAAAACTGAAGCACCAACTTCAATTCAAGGCCTCATCGCTCCCTCTCTCTCTCTCTCTCTCTCTCTCTCTCTCTCACTCCTCTCTGTATGCACATGGTCTACACATGCTTGCCAGAGCCACCCCGTCCCTAAGTGTGAAGTATTACATTCATTAAACAGACTGTCAAACCCACACGCATTCACACACAAAAGACCAGCTGTAGTTGCTACAGGCACCTTCAGCTGAATGTCAAATAAAATCTGCTGACATGAAGACCATCACCATGGTAACACAATGGTATTAAACAGTGGCATCATTATATTTAAAATAACACAGAGACTGTACGCAAATGCAAATAGTTCAAGGTTTTAAAGGTCCTGTAACAAAGTTCTGCAACTGTTTAAACATATGTATGTATAAAAAATAAAGACTTTTCATCAGACGTTCGGTTTATAGGTCACCATGCCTCTGTGCTGTTTCTGATGGCAGCAATGCCCACAAACACAAACACTATTTCACAGAAAAAAAATACTTAAATAGTCGCAGTGTCTGGTCACACATTGTAATTATAAAAAAATAAAATGCAGCTGGTAGAACAATATTTACCACAGTTACAAAGATCTGGAAGAAATATATGGGCAACATTTGTTGTCATCATGCAAAACAGCACAATCTTCCGCAGCTTATTCGTGGCACATGTCGGCTCAGTTTTCTGAAGATGTATATCTGTTGCTTGTCCAGCAGAGTAATTGCTGTTCTTTGTTTTGGTCTTGAGTCTTAACTTGGTTGTACTAAAAACAAACACGCTCAGTTTGGAAGCTGATATTTTTACATCAAAACAATGCACAGAAACTAGGTTCATTCTGCTTATTAATAATGAGCTCCATATCAGTGTAGGAAGACTTTATCCTGCCTCATAAAAAACTTTATCTTGCAGTTAAGTTTACAGTTGAAAGAAGCTCTACCATCTACTATAAACACACCAGTATGTCTCAACTGTGTTTTCAGCAGAGAGTTTAGGAAAAAAACAACAGATTCTCAGATTATTCATAGATATTCAGCCAAAAACTCCATAAATATGCATACTCATTGTGTTTGGGCCTGAATTCAAATGAGGAAATGAGAAACTGGGCAGATGGTTGCAGCACTTGTTTGCTCTAATGAAGATTCAAACAAGTGTATATGAAACAAAAGAGCGATGAGATAATAATGAGCAAGCCATTTTGTTCAAGTAGGTGTGAAATACATGCAAATAATTAACAGCTAAACCCAACAGGTCTTAACTATGTTGATTCACAATTGTCCTTCTACTGGAAAAGGGGGGGAAAAAAACTGGATGTACCTCAAAGAAAAGAAGACAAATTGAAACACAGTGCAGAGTGGAGGATAATAAGCCAGACAAGAGCGAGCGACTGAATTAAAGCAAATAACAGTCGCAGCAGAAGCGATAATTAGATACAGGAAAAAATTGACGGAAAAAATTATGCAAAGGAACAGCAGTGTGTGTGTTGGATAAACCAATTTGTTGCTTTGTAACTACTTTTACTTTTCATCATTTCCAAAAGACATACCTGCTCCCAAATTTGGGAAAAATAATTATCTACTGACCAAACACATTTGCTTCTACTTTACTGAAACAGAAACAGATATCATTAAGCCGCCTACGTAACATGAGGTCTGACGAAAATGTTGTGGACCACCACCGATAAAAACCAATAACCTTATGTGATATAACTTCCAACAATTTCATTGGTCCTGCTACTTTTAGATCACTCCAAGGAAGTCCCGTTCTGAACTTTTGCACTTGGGCATCTGCAGTTTTACTAAAAACCTCAGTTTGTCTCAAACTAGTCATATTTCTTTTATGCTGCAAATCTTCACCACTAAGACCCTGCGACCAAAAGTGCAGTATTCAATGAAATAGCCTGTAGTTTCCAAGCCTGCAGGTAGCACGTCAGGTCAGGTCAGGATCACAACCGGGAACATGCTTAGCTTGTTTTTTTTTTCTTCTTTTATTCACTGGATTGTGCCCTGTCAGTTGTTCCCACAGGGTCAGAATGTCAATGGTGAGTTCTGCTGTAAAGGCCTGTGGCTTCTGAGGGAGGTCATCTGGCACAAATGGCATAAACTGTGACATATAACACTGTGCCATCATGGGCCTACTCACACAGCCTACTTTGGCTACTATACTATGAAAAATAAAAGATGTTCAAATTAGTACCAATGATGACCAAGGGTAGTGTATGAATGCACCATCAAAAACATTTTTCTATGTAAAAAGTTACATTACTGTTAAACTTGCCATTATAACAACCGCTGCAAACACTTAACTGATGAGAGAGGCTTTCTTTGTGATGTATATGAACTGTAAACACGATTGAAGGAGTAAAACTGTCCATTGTCTTAAGTACTAACCTCACTTAAACTGTTCAGGTGACTCATGGCACAGTCCTAAAGCTGCCAGAACCTTGCAAAGGTGCTCAAAAACCTTTACACTGTAATCAATACAGTCTCCTCCCCCTGGCTTAATGTGAGGCCCTTCTCATCAAAACGCTTCTTTTGTTCTATTCTTTTGCCTCATTTTTTTTTTTAGAAGAACTACTTCTTTAAAGTTGTTATTTGTGAAATTTTGCTTGCTTGTGGTGGACTGTGACTGTCATCATGTAAACTGGAACATTATCAATGTGACAGGTGGACATGAGTTAACCTGCAGAGCCATCTGGGACAGCTTCCCTCTGTGTTTAAAAAACATCAGGTGCATAAGGTTACCTTTTGGTCTGCAGAACTTACATCGTCCCAGATTTTCAGCATGTTATTTTGGTTTGCTGGCTAACACAAGTTGACCATAAGCATACATGAAATGAAAAAAATAAAAGACGGAATTTGTCTAGGAATTTGTAATTGGGCCTTGGCCTCGGGGAAAATACTGCAAAGTAATAGTAAAAATACATTTTGTTGCGGAGACAGGCAGCAAAAATGTGTACTGACCTGTACACTTAAATGTGTGCACGCCTGCAAAACTGATTATTTTCAGGTTATATATATTTATCACTGAGCTACGGAGAATAATAATAATAAAAAAACCTCCTTTGAAATGATCCAATTTCTCTTTTAGTCTCTTCCTGTGACTAAAATGCAAATATTCGAGGAGCCTTAAGGACTGTAATTTTTCAAGAAGCAGAGTATTTATTCACCTAAAATCCTTTTTTTTGTAATGCAAATCACACCACAAAACAAAATAGATGCCAGGTGGCATTAGTGTTACCAGTTTAAAACACGATGGGAGTGTGCATACGATTGCACACACAAGATCACTCAAACCAACAGAAAACGTCTTCCTACGTAGCGCAGTGTTTTTCGCGGCGCATAGTCATTTAATTTGTCTGACTGAGGTGGCTTGAACTAGGGGGAAAAAAAAAAATCTGTGATGCAGCATGTAGTTATTTTGCGCTGCTCTCATCGGTAATCAGCTTGGCTTATCAGGTCCAGCTGTTCAACAAGAATTCAGAGACAGACTACAGTGATTTGTTCACCTGATTATCTCCCCTCCCCAGACCAGTGATCTGTCCCATTGAGATGAGAAAAATCACAGAGAATTAGCCTCCAATTACACTCTGCAAGCCAGCTAGCCTCTCTTCATCTGTCATCCTCAATTAGCCACACAAGCAAATGTTTGAAGTTAAATACTGATTAGAGGGCTGTACTCTGAAAACGATTCCCCCCTCTCCACCCACCTACACAGCAATCCTCTATGTAATGTAGCTTTTAATGCTTTTTTTCCCCCCTTCTCCTAGGGCAGAGTGTTAACGTAATTATAGTCAAATTGGTGTGTGATCAAAGTAGTCACGTCAGCACCAAAATAATTCTAATAAATCACAGTTTCATATTGCATGCGCTACAGATGGGATTTTGGCAAACAGATATGTGATATGTGGCGATGAGCTGCAGAGGATTAAGACTGTTTATTCATCGTCGGGTTTTAGTTGCACTGAGCCATGCTGTGAAAAGCTGCAACCAGTGGAGTCCAGTGGAAGGCATCGTCAAACTGTTTCAATGAATTGCTAATGAAGGGCGTTAATGGTTGTCTGTTTCTCTGAGTTAGCCCTGTGACAAACTGGTTACCTGTCCAGAGGGTACCCCACCCTATGGCAGCTGGGATAGGATCTACCCCCCCGTGACCCTGAATTGGATCTGTGAAAGAAGATGGATGGATGATAAAGCTATTATATTTCCTGTGATTTCTTCACAATAAAAGCTTCAGCTAGCATAGTACCAATTTTGCTGAAAAGCATCCATTTATTTTCTTCTACTTATTCAATTCATATTCACGAGGGGGCTGGAGCCTCTGTAAAGGATCAATAAACAGTAAAATAATCCTGATATCTGGAACTGCCAGCATGAACACAGGAGTGAAGCAAGAACTTTTAGGTAGAGAGGTTCAGCAAAGCAAAGAGGATACCATTAAAAACCTGTAACACACAGCAGCACAGCTTGGCATGCCTGTTTCCTGCTTTGAGACTGTAGTGGAAATGAAAGTCACAACTTGGCTTTAAAATTATGTTTAGTTATTAACTAAAATACTGAATGAAGAGGTTAATGTCAGAGAAGACAGCTTCAGTCCAAAAATGCTCACATTTAGTATTAAAACTAAATAAAGTTGATTGTCTGTGTATGTGCTGAATAACTTGTTCAGTTCAGAAAACACTTTGAGAGGACTTTTGTGGTGAAATCCAAAGTGAGTGTGTTGTTGTCAAAGCTGCCAGGCCCATGCTTTACTGGAGAAACTGCTTCATCACCCACACTTGATCCAAATCGTAACCCACAGCTAAAGTCCTCCTACTTTATCAAAGTGGCTCAGCTGGTTGGAGCTTCATGAAAAAGCTTTCCCTCTGAGACACACAGCAGCTTAGTCAGTCCCCCCTTCTGATTTCCCAAAGCTTCAGTCCTTCTTCCGCTGATTCTTTTGTCAACATCAATCTATCTCTGTCCACCTCTCTCTTTGAGGCTCTATTTTGTTTTTGTCTTGCCTTAAACATTTCCTGCAAAGCTCCACATGTACACTTGTACTGATATTATGGGTTTGCTTATGAATAGGGACAACCTCTGACAGGCTCTGTACTTAGCCGAGGAATGTCATTGTGCACTGGCTCAACATGCTTTAGATTTTAGTTTCTCTCATGTGATCTTTTCCCTTTATTTGAACATCAGATAGCTATTGTCTGCTTCACTTTACAACAATAAAAGAGCTGGACCTGCTGTATTAACCAGCTGCTAATGCAACTTGATATCTTTTTTCTGATGTTGAGGGACAAACAGGACTAGAAGTGAATGAAATTTAAGGGCAAAAAGAGATAAGATGCAGAAAATGAGCAGAATAAATGAAAAATAAATGAGAAATAGTTTTATCACAATAGGTAATAAACGTTTATGGTTCTGCCCTGATATATGGAAAACAAGTGCCATTATACCAGATTGTGGTCAGTGTTACTATATATTGTAGATATAGCATAAAGAATATCTGTACCAGGTGGTGTTTCTATTTATAGTAGGATATTTCTCTTTTTTTAAAAAACAGCAAATAAAAACAGATCTAAAGAGAGAGAATGCCTAAAGAAATAGGGGGAAAGATGGATTAATGTATGTAATGAAGCACAAATAAAGCTTCATTTTTATCCCTTCCCTATTCATGTCTTGCCTTACATTCTCTTTTTCTCTCATTTAAGTTCCACTGAGTAGGTTTTATTGGCACAACATCAATTTACAACATAAGAACTGATACTGAATATAATGTGGGTTTTGTTTTGTTTGTGAGGTTTGTCAGATCGATTTTGAGAAAAGGTTCGAAAACTGATGTGGTACACACTGTGTGTGTGTGTGTGTGTGTGTGTGTGTGTGTGTGTGTGTTGATAATTTTCCATCCATCCATCCATCCATCTAAAAATTGCAGGATCATATGCTTCGGCCTCACGGAGCCCTGATCTCAAAATCACGGAGTCAGTTAGAGATAACATGAACAGACAAAAAGCAGCTGAGACTGGTGGCGAGCTTTTCAGGAATGACGGTGATGAAACAGGAAAATCTGTTTTATTTGGAAGGCAAAAAGTCAACATAACAAATAATAACTTTTGTTTTTGTACAGCACTTTTTAAAACACACACACAAAGTGCTTCACAGTTTGGATAAACTCACAAATTAAAAAGAAGTGTAATATAATAATGGATGAAACGTTAAGAAAAAGCTAACATATAAAAATTAGTTTTCAGCAATTGTTTAAAATCAAACCACTAAATCAGTCAACCTGATAGACTGAGAAAGGCTGATCCGAAGTTTAGGAGCTACAACCTCAAAAACTTGGTTGCCTGGTTTTAAAATGAGAGCATGGAACAGTTAATAGACCCTGATCAGATGATTGGTGAGGCCAACTCTCAGTAGCTCTGCTATATACACAAGAACCTGGCCATGTACTTGAAGGCTTTACAGTATATGTTATTAATAACATTTTTAAATCAATATTGAATTTCATTGGAAGCCAGTAAAGGGGTGCAAGCATAGGGGTAAGCACTGACTAGTTTTTGTAAGAAGCAGGTACTGCGTTCTGAACCAATTATAGACAGGCTAAGCAGGACTGAGAAATGCACATGAAAAGTGAGCTGCAGTAATCAAAATGGGAGAAAACTCAAGTGTGTACTAAAGGTTTTAAATTATTGGATGACAGTAGAGGCTTGATTTTTGTGATGCTTCCTATATGAAAGAAAGAAGACAGATTTGACTCAAGATTCAAAAAATTAAAAATAACACCAAGGGTCTTAGCAGATGATTTGTTATTGCTGGCGAGGGGACCGATGTAATGACTGACCTCCTTAGAGAAGCTGTCAGGGCCAAACACAAGAACCTCAGTTTTATCAGGATTGCAGAATGGAGGAAATGTGAAGACATCCTCTTAGTAATGCAAGTTAAGCATTATTGCGATAGGGAACGCTATTGAGGTCGTTAAGCTTAAGCAAAGTTCAGCTGTGTACCATCAGCATAGCAATGGTAAGTGACCTATATGTAGTGAGAACAGAGTTGTTCCCAGGATTGAACCTTGAGGGACTCCACACATGAGGGGCTCAGATGAGGACATAGAGCTATTATTGTGAATTCAGAAATGTCAGATAAGTATGATGAGAAGCATTTGAGAGCAGTGCCAGAGATGCCAAACCAGTTTCTTAATCTCTCAATCAGAGTGGTACGATCAGTTGTGTCAAAGGCTGCAGGTAAGTTAAGTAAAACTAAAATGGAATATTGACTTAGGTTTTATTATGATTAGTGCAGTTTGTATACCCCTCTGTACTCTATAATGGTAGTAGCCAGCTCTCCTTAATGTCTGTGGGTGGCCAGCAAGTTTCTGCTACTGTCTGTGTATAAAGACATTTTTGCACACTCTATATTTTAACTTTTTGAATAATAATAACATTTAATAATAAATCAGGAATAAAAAAAATGGATATGTGTCACTTAATTGTTTTGCAATATTTTACAATTTTACCCCTGAGTTACCTCAAGCCCCCTGGCCAGCATTCATCTGTTGCAAATAGGCTGACAGTAGCCTGTAAGTCCACTCTTTACCTCAGGTGTCAATATGCCTGGTGTGAAGCATCCACGTTTAATTACTCTTGGGGAGGCTTTAAAACTTTGTGAAAGGAATGTGATATGGGTCGATGAATCAATGAAGCTCCCTTTGGGAATAAAGGAAAAAATATCCATGTTTTTTCATGTTCGAGCCTTTCAGTTCAGTAGATGAGGCTTCAGGTGAGGAGGATGATGAGGTGGAGATGAGGGAAGAGAAGTGGTAGAAGGGGAGAAAGAGATGATGAAAATATAAATTTATGAATCTTATGTGGCCATGTGCAGTTTGAAAGAGCTATCTGTGATCTTAAAAAAAATACACACTTTTTGAGTAAAATTTAAGTGTATAAAGTCATCATCAGATTGCCTCTTTCTTTCTGATTTCTCTGGAATCTGGAACATTCTAATGGAATTCTATTGGAGTGTAGATGGATAAAGTTACCAATTCACAGCATAATCTTTTGTCAGTATTGTCACGTTACTTTTAGTGTTCAGCTTTTCTACTATACGTGTTTGGTGTTGCTGCCATTGTGAATGTGATAGTGGGGTTTATTGACTGCCTCTCAGAAATGCTCTCTCCTGCACATCATTTTACTAAAACAATTATTGCTGCTGAGACCTAACAGAAGACACCACTGGGAATAATGTAATATAATTTTAATATACACTATTACATCCATTTTTGTGTGATTTAGTGACCTCTAAACAGCTGAGTCCTACAGTGGTGTCAAATATGGAAACAAACATTATGCAGTAATATACATTACCTCGCCCACTATGAAAATGTGGGACATATTCTTTTTTTCAAATGTTTATCAGGCATGCTGCCCAAGTGTAGGTCTGCATATGAGACATTCAAAGTGTCAATACTCAGTAGTTTTCACTGGCAAATGCAGACAACACATGTGTGTGCAGGTCCACGAGATGTGTCAAAGTCCAATCTATAAAGAATTTACTGAGGTTACAAAAAGTGGATTTTTCATAGCATCATAATTTAAATATTTCTACTTCCTTAATAGTTCAATAGAGTAGTTCAGTATTTATGAAATATGCACTTAATGCGTGGAAACTCGGCATTAATAGTAACAGAAACTCTACAACACTAAATATAAACACCCTACACACACACACACGCACACACACACACACACATATATATATACACACATTTATATATATATATATATATATATATATATATATATATAAAAAAAAAAAAAAACACCCAGCGCGCCCCTCCGGGCGGTCTGGT
>JAVDPK010002841.1:19170-41183 GCA_034780415.1 Cichlasoma orientale
GTTTGTTATCTTTGGTGTGTTGAGGGCCCTCAGTGCATCCCTCACGGCCCCCCCCCCCGTGTTCGCACCTGTTTAAATGTATTCACCTGTTGCTTGTGTATAAATAGTCCAGTCCCCCCTGTTGTATTGTTTGATGTTTGTACCATCTGTGCCTCATGACTTTCTTTATATTTACTTTTTATGTCACCTTTTGGATTATTTACCTGATGTTGCCTTTTCATGGACTTTGCAGTAAACCTTGCCTTTCATATTACTCTGCATCCAGGTCTGCATTTGGGTCTGCATTCAGCCCACACTGTGACGCATAATTATTCTATAAATGCTACAGTGACAGCGGTAATAAATGAAAAGCAGCATATAGGCTCTCTGTGGTGCATGAATTATTTTTGTGGAGGAAGAAAAAATCCCAACCCTCTTTTTTCACAAATCATCCTCCATTTAATATCTAATCTACATACTGAAATTAGTTTGCACCAACATAATGACAAATTAACAACAATGCTATCCATCCATCCATTTTCTTCCACTTATCCAAGGCCAGATGGATGGAACAATGTTATTAATTATTAAGTTTTATAATATTGTTTAATGTATATTTAATAAAGCTTAATTAACTTTTTCAGTTTTCAGTTAATCTGTGATAGTTATTACAAAATGTAACCCACTTGCAAACAGGTCAGAAAAAATTATATTAAAATACAAAGTAATATCCTCATCAGTAGGTCAGTTTCTTATATGTCTGTGATTCACCATCACTGTTTACTATAAAGATGGAAAGTACTCAAAAAACAAACAAACTGTGGAGATTAAAAAAAAAGTGGCAGCATGACAAACCTATATAGACCTGGCCCATCATCTCTCCTGCGTAACTTAGACATATCCACTAATGACGCTTCTTGGATATATTCAATATGACTTTGACACGCCGTTCGCCACAGGCACATTCAGTGCAGCGGCTTGATACTTATGATACTTACAGCCGTGCTCACTCTGAAAAACTGACCAATTTAGTTGGTTCTTGCCTCTCTGTGCCTCAGGACCTGTTAACTAGCTGGAGGCTGCTGATGGCCTTCTTTGAGCCTTCAACTGTTCCACAACTGTTCCTCACTCTCAGCTACACGCTATCGATTTGCCTCAGTCCCCACTCTGCAACACAAAGAAATTCCCAATAGGAAGATGCAGTAAATTTGCTCTGTGTCCTGCTTTTGGGTCCCTCTCCACTGAATTTGAAGCTACAGATTTTAAAAGTCCTTATTTTTGAATTACAAAGATGGCCACATTGAGATCTGGCAATATATTACTTGTTTTAGAAACATTTTTCCAAAGCCAGAATGCAGGGAGGAACAATACATGTAAATCAAATCCTTCAACTCACTTAAAAGAAGTATACCAGAAGCCTGCTTTTAAACAGCTATCCATTTCCTCCCTCAGCTCTCACTGTCAATCAAAAGCTAAACACCGCTGAGATGCTAATGAATTCTGCTGGGATGCAGCTTTCCCATAGGGGATCTGAAGGGAAATATTGTTCTGCCAAGCAGAGTGTAAGTGCAGTAAGGTATAGGGGTGTCATGATTGACTGGTACTATAGGAACTGCTACTCAGCAAAATTCTTTTTGCGATGTCATACAGACTCTTTCATCTTCTGCACATGAGCAGAGATTCTACACCAAGGAAGACTCTTTATATAACCCCATTCTCTCTTATCAGATTTTCATGCACGCGCGTTTGCTACCCCACAGCGCCCTGACATTAACTACAACAGGTCTGGAAAATGCAACAGGCCTGAAAACACTGTTTCATTAAGGTAAACTCATCACTTATATGGAAATAAAATATTATTTAGCTCCCTGCTATATTAAGATCTGAATGAACCAAGTTGAGAAGATAAGTTCAATATGTTAAATCAATAAAAATAAAAATGCACTTTAAGATTTTAGTCGTGCAGAGAACTGTGTGGGTTTGTTTCTTTTGACATTGTGTCTATTTAAAGAGTTCTGCATCTGACAGAAAAACAAACTTTTAGCTCAACATGTGAAACAACATGTTAGTGTGATTCCAAAGTGCAAAGGGGTTCAAGTAAGGCATGCATTCTTCACTTGTTAAGTCATAGCTCAGCAATTAAGTGTTATTTGCCTGTCAGTAGCAGGTGCAGCCATAAGAGTTAGCTGTAATTAAACTACACTAGACCAAGCAACAAATTATTTTAGCATTACCACCCACGTTTTATAGAAAACAATATCACTGATGCATGTTCCCTGGTTTGGTCCAGAGATTAAAAAATACAAATCAAGAGCTACTGCAGGAGAATTCATTTCAATTGATGCTAAAATATAGAAACCCTAGAGGACTAAACTTTATTATGTCAAGCTGAAATGTGGCACAGTCCACTTGGATTTATGATAATTTAGTGATATTTTGGATTTTCAGCTTTTCCTCAAACATTGTTTACTGTGAGATTAGTAAAAGCTAGCAAAGAAAATCTCGTCTGTTAGTCTGATGCAAGCTACATTAGACATATTTGAATCTGAATCCATGGACTCTTGTTTTGCTTTATTATTAAAAACATTATGTGTAAATCAATTATCTGTAAGGTAATGCTAAATATATGCATGCAAACATTTCCTTTGTCTACAGAGCAACGGCAGAGCAGCAGCAGAATTTGTCTGTTTCTGTATCTACACTGGAGCCATTCAGGCAGAAGACTAAACAGCTTGCATCTTGGAAGTGCTCAAAACACAATCAATGTAGTTATGCACTCAAAATGCAGGAAAATAGTCTTGAAGCATAAAAATGTGTTCCAGGTCTCATTTATACACTGTGTACACACAGCATTACTATTCAGCACACACACATGCTCTCTGACAGTGAAACATAAGTCACTTTATAAAGCAATGTTTGAACAAAGAAGAAAGGACTGCATGAAGTCATTTTTCCTTCCAATTTATTAGATAAACAGCAGCCCACCTTCTTGCATGGTTTTCTTTTCACATTCTTCAGGCTTTCTTTTCTTTCCTCATCATGCAGCACACCTCAGTTCTTTGTTTCTTTTACTCTCCCCATCCATTATCTTCTCTGCAGCGGGTAAAGAGTATGGCACTGAAATATATGTAGCACAAAATTTAAAAAAAATACTCAAAGTAGGTTTTTTTTTAGTGAATGTATGGTGCATTGTGTACAACAAATAATCAACATGGTGAGTTAAAAGGCATAAAACTAATCATGTGGAAGCAGGATAGTTTGTCTTTTCACAACAATATCTTGTTACCATTTGTAACACAGTCACACTGCACTGCAGATATTAATGACATCAGTACAATCTGAGGTTTCTCTGCAGTTAAATGAAAATAGAAGAACTGAAAAGGTAGGTAAAATCAATCTCCCTCCTAGCTGTATCTTTCTATTCCGGCTCAGCAGGCACAAACAGCAGAAGTGATATTTTAACTGCATAATTATAGATATAAACTCAGTAGCCTCAACCTCTGGTCCCGTGAAAGGAGTGAAATATAGTGCATTGAATAACTGAGTGACAGATTTAGTCCCTTGTAGTTTGGTTAACACACATGCAAACAAAGTCTGAATAACGATGAGCTGTTTTGATCAGATACATTTCTGCCATTTCTTCAGTAAACAAGACATACAAAGCTATGTGCTGATCTTCTAGTGCATGGCAAATATCAGTATCTATCCATTTTCTTCAACTTATCCCTTTCAGGGTTGGGGGAGCCTGTCCCAGCTGTCATAGGGCAAAAGGCAGGGTTCACCCAGGACAGGTCAGCAGTCTGCTGCCAGTCTATTGCAAGGATAACACAGAGAGACAGACATGGACTTATGGACAATTTAGAATCACCATTGGGAGCAAGCCAGAGTACCCAGAGAGAACCCATGCAAGCACAGGGAGAACATATAAAATCCACAAAGACAGGTGCCAGGCAGCTGGTGGATTCAAACCCAGGACCTTCTTGCTGTCAGGCAACAGTTAACCACTGCACCATCTTCCAGATATCAGTAAGCAACAGTAAATATAATTATTTTACAATAAGTGAAGCAGTGTTTATTAACTTGAATCCAGTTTTCCCATGTATGTACAGTTATTCATCCATCCATTTTCTTCTACTTATCTGGGGCCAGGTCACGAGGGCAGCAATCTAATCAGAGAAACCCAGACCTCCCTCTCCCCCGCCACCTCCTCCAGCTCATCTCAGAGAACACCGAGGCATTCCCAGGCCAGCCAAGAGATATAATCTCTCCAGCGTGTCCTGGGTCTGCCCTGGGGCCTCCTCCATGTAGGACATGCCCGAAACACCTCACCCAAGAGGTGCCGAGGAGGCATCCTATTCAGATGCCTGAACCACCTCAAATGGCTCCTTTAAATTTGAAGGACTAGCAGCTCTCTGTGAGCCCCACTCCTCACTCTATTCCTAAGGGAGAGGCCAACCACCCTTCGGAGGAAGCACATTTCTGTCACTTGTATCCGTGATCTCATTCTTTTGGTCACTTGGTTACACCCAAAGCTTGTGACTATAGGTGAGGGTAGGGACATAGATTCACCAGTAAATTGTCAGCTTTACTTTCACTTTCACGCTCAGCTCTCATTTTACTGCAATGGACTGGTGCTGCGTCCATATCACTGCAGGCCGCAGCCCCAATCTGTCTGTCAATCTTCTGCTCTCCTTTCCCTTCACTTGTGAGCAAGACCCCAAGATACTTAAACTTCTCCACTTGGGGCAGCAACACGTTCCTGACCCACAGTGGGTATTCCATCCTTTTCCAGCTGAGGAACATGGCTTCAGACTTAGAGGTGCTAATTATCATACCAGCTGCGAACCACTCTAGTGCAAGCTGGAGGCCACCACCTGATGAGGCCAACAAGACTGCATCATCTGCAAAAAGCAGAGATGAGATTCTGAGGCCACCAAGGCTGAAGCCTTCCAGCACTTGGCTACACCTAGAAATTCTGTCCATCAAAATTATGAACAGAATCTGTGGCAAAGGGTAGCCCTGGCAATGCAGACCAAGCTCACGCTGCTGTTGTAAAGGGACTGAATGGCTTGTAACAAGAGGCTAGACACCCTACACTCCTTCAGCACCCCCCACAGGGATGCGACCAAATGCCTTCTCCGGGTCCGCAAAACACATGTAGACTGGATGGGCTCTGGCTCCAGGGTGGGGCCTATCCCGGGCAGGGTAAACTGTTGACCTGATCGTTCTTCCATGGGGTCGTCTGAATTGCTCTTCTTCTGGCCCCTCACCCAGAACCAATTTGCCTTGAAAGACCCTACCGGGGACAACACACAGACAAACCCTTCCACAATGATAAGGTGGCTTCTCACAGAGGGGCAGCTATTAATGGTGTTCTGATTAATAGTGCAGTGATGACACTCACAATTATATAAACCTTTCTGATTTGTAACATTAGTAGGCAGTCATGAAGGGGTGTGACTATGAGGCCACAAACTGTGATGATCATTAAAGTACCCCCAAAATTAATCAAATGCTTTATTCAAAAGCAGAACTATAAGACCCCTTAGACCCCTAAGACCTTGTTGCTTCCCAAGTCAAGATCTGGTTTCAGTCATTTTATGATGGTATAAAATTACAATAAATTACACTAAATCTCAACAAACAAATCACACAAAGAGGGGCTGTATTTTTACTTCAGCATAGAAACTATAAGACTGTAACTCTGCAATCTGTAATCTGCAATCATTCACCTAACTACTGAAAGCTTCCTGGTTTGATCCCGGGAGGAGACTTAAATCCCCTTGGGATATCGTCACGAAGGGCATCCAGTGTAAAAAGCTGCCAAATCAAACATGTGGAGCTACTCACTGTGGGATCCCATTGTGAATAAATGAACAGCCAAAAGTAACTGATGCCATTTAAAGTCAAAGCTGAAAATTGGAACAAAACAATCAATTAAAAAGTGTGATTGAATACAGATTTTGTAGCTTTCTTTAAGTGATTGTTTTGTTCCATTCTTTTATTTTATTTTAGAGCTCGGTTTGTAAATATGCACTGTTAATGTCCTAAAACAATAAAATTATTTAGAAAGTGATGGGGATGTTAAAAACACATTTTGTTAAGAGTGTTTTCATTATTTTTTTACATTCTGAATTTTGGGGCTAAAACAACTCATTGTTTTGTCTTTACATAAATATTTTTTATAATTGATATATTGGTAAATTATTATTCTAGTTATACAATGCATATTGTACCATATAAAGAAGTAGTCATTTTCTTTATATGGTATATAAACCTATATTTATATTCTATTTTTACATTATAAGATTTTTTTTTTTTTTTGGCCACAGCAGCTTTCATCAACAGTGGAGAGAGACAGGAAATGGGGGTAAGATACGGGGAAGACACACGGGAAATGGCGACAGGCTGGGACTCTAACCCGCGCCCCCTGTACCGCAACGCGGCATATGTATATGGTCGCCGGCTTTCACCACTAAGCCACCCAGGCGCCCTATTTTTGCATTATATTCCTAAAAATATTTTCTACACTAATTTGTGAAAATTGAAGACCAAAAAAATGCATTAGATTGATGTTTTAAATTAATCCATATTTAAATTCTAAAAATAGCTTTACAGGTAGAATGTAAATGCAATGCTATACTTAAAAGGTCTGATGAGTGAGGAAGTTATAATTTATCTAAAATCTTACACCATAGCAGCAGTGAGAAAAGCAACAGAAGATCACACATAAGTGTGTGCAAAGCCGCTCACAGGCAGACAGGTGTATGCTTTCAAGGCTCTTCTGTTGGGGTCCTGGGCCGTTGGCTAGTGTATTGTGTCCTTTTTCCTTGAGGTTTTGTTTTTTTGTTATATTTCTGGTGTGTTTCTAAGTTTGCTTACAGTTTAGATTCTTAGTTTGTTATAGTTTCTGAATCCTGTTATTAGTTATAGTTATTGTATTTGTTCTTCATGTCTTCCCCGCTCCTCGGTGTTCCAGTGCCTGTTTTGGCCCTCTGTGCCATCGTCCCTTGTTCTATATTTAGTTGTCTTCCCCGTGTTGTGTCAAGTCTGCGTTTGTATCATGTTTGGTCTCTTCCTGTTTTATTTTGACAGTCTTCTGTTCCCTGTGTGTTGTGTTCAGTTTTGCTTCCCCTGTCTCATTAGTGTTATTCAGTCCACCTGTCCTTCCCAGCTGTTTCCTCTTGTCTCGTTCGTGTTTATAGTCTATGTTTCCCCTGTTCTTTATCGCATTGTCGTTAGTGTTCCCTTGATGTGGCGCATGTTTTTTCCTTTTTGTTCTCCAAGGCTGTTGCGTTACGGTCTAATGACTTTCCTTGAATTTGGGATTTTGTATTTTGTGTTTTTGGACACTTGCAAAAGACTCAGCAATAAAGCTCTGTAGAATTCAGCTCTGTTCCACACACCCTGCATTTGGATCCTGCCCTGCCTGCCACACAGCCAACACATAACACCTTCCGCATACGCTCAAGAATCCACCCACCCCTCCCAACTGAAATCAGTGGCGTACAGTCCTGCCAGAATCCAGTGGGATTCTGGTGCACTACAGTTCAACGAAGTGTGGTCAGTACTCACTTTTAGCTAAAACACAATTCCTTTGCAGTCAAAACAAAGCCAAACAAGCCACCTGGCAATCTCAATAACTGAGGTGCAGAAAAATGACAGCAGGTGCCTTTGTTGATGAAGCAAAACTTAAAATATCTGGCACTAACAGAAGTTCATTTTGTTTGCCAAAGGACTGAAGTGTGTTACAAGAATGAGTGTTCTCCTTTATTACCAACAGGCACAGGCTGAATAATATCCCTCCATCACACCGTCACTGACACACACACAAAGCTAAAGTCAAACAGAACTATTTTCAGCCATATAAAGAACAAAGAGTCCTGTAGCTGATGGTATGGCCCCCCAGAACCCTGATTGCAGCTACATGAGATCAGTCTGGAATCACACAGAGACACAAGAAAGTGGGGCAGCCTTAAAAGAGCAAAGTACTTTGAAAAACTGTACAAATGTAGCTCTGAATTTAATTTGTGTTGTTTTAAAGCACCACATGATGATTTCATCAAAGTTTTTCTGCTCACTGCTCCGTGGTTTACTGATAAATAAAAAGTAATATTTTTGTACAGTATTGTTTGCTTATATGCATAAACTCTGGATGCTAAAATGATTGAACTTTCTCTGTGTGTGTGCTTTCTGTATTCACCAGGTGAACAAGGGTGCAACTATATCGGTCTATTATTATGCAAATACACATTTAATTAAGGCGTCACTCTACATACTATCTTTAACACACACATATGCATTAATCATTGGACCTGCTTCTTCCAAAACAAATGCTACAGGAATACATTATGGAAAGCATCCCTCTAGCCCTGAAACAATGACTGCTTCTAACCAGAGAGTAAAAAAAAAAAAAAAAAAAAAATCACCAGTGACATTCAGGCTCCAGGCCAAACAGCTAATAGGCTTCACCCCCTTATCAGTACACTGCACTGTCTGCCAGCCCCCACACACACAGGAGGCCTCCCTTCTTTTTTTGCCTCCCAGTCCTGGATGAACCTCCCTCTCCTGTTTAGAGCTGAGAGCTTTACAATTTAAGCCAGTTAAGTGCCGTATTGTTGCTGATAAGGAGGCAGATGAAGGGGCTGAGAGGAAAGGTCTGCGCCATATATTAAGCGAAGCCAATTCAGGACTCAGTCATAAATTTGTATGCATGTGTGAATATTCCCACTCAGAACCTGAATGCTTGGATAAGCTGCAAAAATCTGTTCAAAAATGCAATTACACAGCAATTCAAAACTCCACCTGTGAACCTGAGCCTGCATAAATACAAACAGCACCTGCATGTGTGTGTCTGACTGTGTTTACTCTGTGAAGAAGAGGGCAGAAAAATAATTGTGCAAGCCTCTTGCAAGTCTCTATAATTTTGTCTTTGTATTATTCACAAGAATGCACGAAAAATGATAAAGTAAACAAAGTTCCTCTATGGTACGTGCACAGCGCACGTGATGATTTTGTCAGATTAAGTTCAGATACTAATGTGCATGTACTTATGTCTTTAAACTGGAGCATGATTTTTTTTTTAAACTAAGAATGTTATTCTTAACTCTGCTTTGCTGAAACAGAAGAATCTGTCAAAAGGGCCCTGGCTTTTAATAAATGGAAATCTGCCGCTGTGGTGAAAGGTGGCATTTTGTTCACATTTGAAGGAGTTGGTCTTGCCTCACGTCTGTGAGCACACTACCTCGCAGCTGTCAACTCTGTTTTCATGTTTCTTTCTTTACTGTTGTCATCTTAAACTAAACTGACAGAAATTTAACTAGGCTACTTGCCCCCCACCCTCCCTACACTACAGTCTATTGTTATTTGGGCTGTCATCTGAGGCTTTCTGTATATTTGAACCATCTCAACAACGAGACAACACTTCAGGTAATGCTTAAGAGGAGCTTTCATTTGGTTGTTTTTGCTATATAATAAAAAATGTCACTGGTTTAACAAATGTCATCATCTTCTGCGTTTACATGAAGGCTTAAAAAAGACTGTCTATGCTGTCAACATTAAAAGAAAGACAAGTATAATCAGCAGTTTTGTTTAAATTATGTTAAATCAAATGAGCTAAATAGGCACAAAATGAGTTTATGTATTTCAGTCATTTTATAGCTTAATCATAGTGATTTATTAGCATCACAATTATTATCCAGTTGTTGGTGACAATGTCTTGCAGCCTCCTTGCTTTCTGCTCCCCTTGTTTCCTGTTGACAGCAATCTGCGTGCACTTTAAACCCAGAAACCGATTCCCTCAAAATATTTTAGTTGACTTAGATGCAAAAATGATCAGTTGGTCATACTTAAAATGTTTCCAACATGTTTTTATGAATTTTAAGTGCATTGTTCTTAAAATTATTTTTTAAATCAGTATATATATATTTTTATCAGTTCACCAAATATAATCATTTTGATGCAGAAGTACTAATTTGAAAAGAACTGTATCAACTCAAAAAATATAAACATTGCCATAACTTATTTAAGTAAAACTCAAAATGAAAGTTGACCTGTGAAATTTACATATGTCATAAAAATGTCATTGCTCTAGCTAAGAGGTGTCTTGCATTACGTGCAAAATCAAGTGTATTGAGATTTTCTTTCCATCAGAGACTTGAGACACAGATTAGTCCTACACATGCACAGCACAAGTAAGCGCCTCTGCAATCACAAACAGAACTCCAGACAACAGTAAAGCAGCTCTTGATGGCTGTGTATAAAAGTGTATGTGTGGCTGTGTGTGTGTGTGAGACTGAGTACGTGTAGATAGTAAACACAGGAGAACCAGTAACTGAACATTCTGTAATGCTTATGTAACGTTTGCAACTTTAACACAGGTGAAAAGAGCTTCTCTCATGTGCTCTCAAATTGGACCAATCAGAAAAGGTAGGCACTCTCAGGGAGGATAGATGGAACATGGACACATTTGGAGAAGGCAGTACACAACAAAATTTATTAGTAAAACTGGCACATTTAAAAGTATCAAATGAAATAGTTCAGCAATGACTGAATCTCTTACTGCATCAAAAAATCCAAAAACAAATAGTAACCCAGCTGTGATTTTTAGTTCCAATATGACTTACAGTAAAACCAACAAAGACTGTAAAAATGGGCCCAAAATAATAAATAAAAATAAATGAATTGTCAAAAGTCAAGTTAGTGTCAAATGTTTATCTGTTCAGTTGTCCATCTACCCAGGTAGTATGATTTTAGTTTTACTCTAATCTGAGTGTTGCGATGATCATCCTTTTCCCAGACGAACAGTACAACAACCCACCGACATCACCAACATCACACCCTCCATGCGTGTAGCCTGCGTTCTGCTCCATGTTCTGCTGATGCGTGCTCTGGCTCGCCATCTTCAGAATCCAGTCAAAAAGAACCAAAAAAAACAACCTGCATAGAGCAGTAGCTTATAGTTTCTCTTTTAAAGAAAGTCCAATATCTCTCTTCTTTCTATGTTCTTAATCTATTTATCAAATCGTGAACTGTACAGTATAACACTATCTATCATAAATCAATGAACATGAAGTACTCAGTGACAAAATGACATAGCTGCACAACTATTTTTTTTTACAGCCAACACACAATAGTGTGTATGAATTTACACACTATTGTGAGTTTACCTTTCACAGCATAGTGCGCATAATGTGATGAAATTAATTACATCGTCACTGTGAGTGTGGGTTGTATACCAACCCTGTTGGTGAAAATAAGATCTGCATGAGGGTTGCACTATAGCTCTAAACTCTGTTGAGCAAGAAAAATCTGGTGATTACATTATTAGTGTAACTAATGGGCGTTACAGCCAAGTTCAGCTTTGGAGGGCAAGCCGTATTAACAGCCTTAAGTATCAGTATTACGTATTAATTTCATTAAAGTCACTTCATAACGATGCATTCAACAAACTGTCAAGTTATGGAACTTGAAACCAAAACAAATTTGTTAGAAACAGTTCATTTTCGAGATTCAGATGGTTTCAGATGTTTACCATCATCAAAACCCATCAGGATTTTCTGAGTGAAGGTAAAAGTGTGAACAAGTTTCCTTGGGTAGTCCAAATGCAATCCGTACATCAAACCAAACAACAATGCAAATGCATCAGGCCACATGGGGATATCACTTATCACAAGATCATCTTCCACCACAATGGCAGTGCTTGCAGGACTGAAATGAACTGGACTTGTAGTACTCTCGCTCACCACTGTGACAAGCACAACAGGAGTGTTGATTGTGTCTGGATCATCTGTCTCCTCCGCCTGAAAATTACATACAAGGAGAAGGTCCAACTGTAAGGTTGTCTTAAAGGCAGATACTATACATGAGTATTTAACAGGTTATTACAAAACATGTAACTACAACATATAAACAGATAAAGCAAATATAACACAGGTATTTACTCAATAATAAAATACACCTAGCTGGGTAGGTATGCATGCACTATGTACTGTACGTATGACATGACGTGTGTATATGTATCCATATACACCTACAGGCAACCACTAATTTCATGTACACATGCATACACACCCTACACACAGGGTTTACTGGGTTGTTAGAAATAGTAACATTTCTGTCAAACTATTGATCCTTACGGACCAAGTCATGAAGAACTGTGGGTTCTCTTCATGCAGGTATACAGGGAGGGCACAGAGGGCTGCAATTCATTTCATGCTGACATCTGGAAACTGCTGGAATAAAAGCAAAATGTAACATGACAAAAAGCTTTCATGCTTTTGGACAAAATGACAGGTTGTGCCATGCTGAGGCCTTGTTTTGCCAGTGGGGCCAAAAAAAAAAAAAAAAAAGCCTATTACCCTAAGCCGAAAACACATGTATGTTACAGGATAATTACGTCCTCAACATTTTCTAAATAACAACATAAGTGACAGTGAATTGTTGTTCTGTGTTAGCCTATGGCAGAATGTGACTTAAAATGAGTCAGCACATTTTGAATAATTATAGTCTATACAATTATTTTGATGATGGCACTAAACTAACAAATTTAGACACAGCTATCCTTAAAAGCTTAATTAGAATAAAGTCATCTGATAGCTCACCTGGAGGTCATAAATCTTTAAGATATCACGCAGCATGTGTGACACCTTGCCAGTGCGTGCTGCCTTCTCCGTACAAAACCAACAGTCTGGGTGTATGTCTGTCAAGCTCAGCATAGAACTGGTTACGTAGATTGACATGTGTGATACGGTGGAATTCAGCACAAACCTACAAAACCACAAACACACATGTCAAAAGAACCACAGTGAAACAATCATCTAAATAAGAGGCATTATTGTTCATAAAAAAGAAGAGGGAGACTACTAGGGGGACTGGATAAAAGAAGAGACCCACTACAGGGTCAGTGTTTAGGCTGAACAGCCCATAATGCATTGGCAACTGCATAATTATTATTGGATTGCAAAGGAAGATTAAATAGACCTGGTCTGTATATAGAGGGGAGATGGGAAACATCGGTAACGAGAGACAAAAAAAAGTTTTTTTGATCTGAAGTGCTGGCCATTTCTGCAGGAAGTCTTTCACCAATGAATCCGCCTGAATGATCTCCTGGCGACGGAGGGCAAAGGTTATCTGCACGAGTGTTTTTATTAATTGAAGGTTTCGGTCACTCGTTTCAACTTCTGTAGTCTCATTTTTTTCCAAGCTGGTCTGGTTTTCTCCTTGGGGAAAGTTGGGAAGAAGAATTCACTTCAGCTCGTCTGTCTCTTTTTATCTTGAAGCGGGCATGTGCTTTATCAGGGTTGTTTATGCTTCTTCTGCCTGAACAGACACCTCCACACATCCAGAATTGGCCAGCTTGGTATGGTAATTTTCCATTTTAAACTTTATATATCTTCCATCCATACCATCCACTCTCACTTCTGGGCTCTTTAACGCATGGATGAGCTGTAACGTGAGCTTCTGCTGCCATACCCACATCCCTGTGACTTGGGGAAGCTTTGAAGCTATACATCACTGCAGCCATGGTCTCCAAGATGTTGTGCTTCTGTGCTCTGGTTAATTTCAGCATCTTTGCAGATCTCTCAAAAACACTGTTTCCCTCGTCAAGCACATGCTCCACTTTATATGAAAAACTAGGCACGGGGAAAACGTTTAGCAAAGGCAACATTTGTCGAACACTTTTTCTATAACTTTATTACATCTTTTACTCAAGCTATTGCTGCAAGTGATTGGTAGTAAACTGGCTCATTCTCTGAGACACTGCTGCACTACAGCTGTCTTCCTAACCATGGTGAGTCACAAAAATCAATAGACTTGTACTCTGTTTCAATTACAAAAATGTACATTTTTACTAAGCCATCTTCTTGGTCAACACTGAACTTTCCATAAGCAGAATTGAATTAAAGGCAAATTAAGACATTGTCTTTTTATTAAAAAACCTAAATCACCTTACGTTATTGATCTTCTTTAGAGGACAGCATGTCATTTGTGTCTCTACATGGTCACATGTTGTTCACACGTGTACACACACACACGCACACAAGTGAGCACACTTCCACCAGTGGACAGAGAGCGCACATTGTAGATTATTATCACAATATATGATATTCCAGTGTTTGCTTGCTCTGGTGTCCGTCTGCCAACCCCACCCAAAACTGCACATGATGGGGAAGCACTGCCTGTTATATTGTGAGATTGCAGCAGGACATCGGAATGTGCGCACCCTGTCGGGAAGTGTCACTGGTGAAATTCAAAAGTGGACCGTTTGAACGTTTTCTGAAAATATGCTGATATGGCAGAAAAGCACAACCATTTATTGTTTAGTGCACCAACAACAAAAGTTACCAGCCTCTCGCCTCACATTTAAACACTAGATAACCAGAAAATGAGTCGAGGACTGTAAACAGTGGACAATAAACTGATCTTATGGCATGCGCACAGTTAAAAATGTTAATTTAACTAGCCATGTTCACTCATAAATGCTGAGCCACCACAATGTAAAACTTAATTACTCATTCAGAGCACTGAATAGTTTTGAGCTGCATGAACTATTTGGCTACTTTGAGTGTGGTGTTCTCAATCTTTGTAAGCTCAAAGTGCTATTCGGGTTTACAGTGTGAGTTGGCCAAGAAGTACCTGCACCTGAGAGGTAGGAGCGGGTAAAGGTATAAAGTCGTGTTTCTGTCATCATTAGTTCTTTCTAGACAGCTTCCACGTGCTTGTGATCCTCTTGGTTTTTTAAGGTTTCTTTTTTTGAGAAAGAATGTAGTGAAGGAGGACATGCAACACACAGGTTGGTGTGACAGAGGAGGATGCTACAGATAGGGTGAGATGGAGGCAACTGATTTGCTGTGATGGCCCCGAAATGGAGCAGACAAAACAAGAAGGTGGAGTTCTTTCAGCCTTACCTAACACTCTTACATGTTTTCAATCATCCATACACTCCCTGCACTAGTCATGTCTTACACGTTTACTGCTCATTTTTGTGAAATTGAAAGCCTTTTGTGTGTGGATTCTCCTCGTTTCTTATTAGCCTGAGCCAAATTGGTAAGAAATTGAGAATTTGAAGCTGGAGCTGCTCACACTGGAGACAGTGGAAAGGACTTCACAATTGATTAATTATAACTGTAACATATAGCAACTGCTTTTCTGGGTGACAGATCCGTTTAACACTTTCTCATTGGATTTTGGATACACACAACAGCAGTGTGTTTATGAACCTCAAAACACCAACAAAGTCAAACAAAGCGAGCATCACCTTTTCCCAAGACGCTGCTGCACTTCCTGTGGGGGCAAAGAACACCTTGCTTGCAGTTTAACATGTAGTGCAAGTGCAATTCATGGTTTGAATTCGCTTGGTTAAATGATGATTAAATGATAGTTCTAAATTGGAGATGGCAACAATTGCGACAAGAGAGGAAAGGACACAGCATAAGAGTTCCTCTCTGTAGGTAAGGTACCAAGGGAAAACCAGAAATAAATTTCTTCTCACTAAAATGCAAATAATTGCATCCATTGTGGTAATGATGCAGAGAGAGGACACATTGGAAAAGACCTAGACATTATTTCCACTCTGTCCCTCACACACTTAAATTGCCATTCATTAAAATGCACATAGCTGTTGAATGGCATTGTCTTTGAGGCCTGAGATCAACACCATGTCTGTCATTGTGCAGTAAGACTCATTTCTAGCACTAATGACTTACTGGCTAGTAATGCATAATAGAACTGCAATTTTCTACACTCAGGGAAAGGAAAAATAACTGTTATCACCTCCACTCTTTACAAATTAAGATGGCATTCTAATAGGATTTAATGTTCGGGCATTAAAGTCTACTCTTGACCTTGGTAACAGGTTGGGAAAGAAAATCTGTAATCAAAGCTTTTCTGATTTTCATTTGTAGTCAGCTTGTAGTCTGTATAACACTGAGAAATCATATTTGAGCAGGCTTTCATTTCATGCAGATAAACAATTAATGTAATGCAATGTCAAAAACAATGGTAATCATTTAAGGACAATTTAGCTCTTTTTTTTAAAAGGTCTTTAGCCTTAACATGTATCTACATTTCCGAACAAGTTTTCTAAAAGTGGATGTCAGCCAGCCACAGCAGATGCCCCCAAAATGGTTATCATTCCCAGAGGCTAAGTCAGTAGTTAATGAATTCCCAGACTAGAATATGAGCTGGACACCCTGGTGACAGCCTCTCCCAGTAAATGTCAATACAGTTACAGCATACTTATACAAATCTGGTAAAAACAAAACAAAACAAAACAAAAAAGAAAGAAAACTTATTTGCATACTTATACAAATCTGGTAAAAACAAACAAACAAACAAACAACTTATTTGCATACAAATCTGGTTAAAAAATTGTAGTAATAAAACAAATCACACTAAGTAACAGTTAGACTATGTTAATGTAGAGTGTAATAATGTAATAATGGTGGAAATAAGAAGGTAATAACATGGAAATAGCAAATTACTACTAAATTACTAAAGTAATATCCATTGTTACCTTAAAAACAAAGAAGAATGCTGGGGACATAAGGTATGCTTAATTATAATATGGTAATCATATCCTAATATGTTAACGTATCAGCTATAATTACCTTATTATTATAAAGCTACAGTACTAATACTTTATATACAAGTCAGTATATAAAACATTAAAATACACAGTTATTAACATTTTGTCGCAGGTTATCATATTGTTACCAAAATATTACTATACTGATACTAAGTGGTTTTGCCTCATATGCATACATGCATGGTACTACCTCTAGTTTCTGACCCCTTTTTACCTAGATACATACACTTCAATGTAATATTATTTGTTATTACTGATACTTGGTTTTAGTTGGATATGACTTTGGTAATTAAGTGCTAGGAACCTGCTAGTTCCATATTATTACCTCCTTGTTTCCAGCTTATTACCCCACTATTACTACACATTATTGCCAAACTGTAATAGAAAGTGCTACAGAGATTTGGAATGTTTTAGGAAGCTGGCAGCTATAATATAAGAATTGAAAACTCTTTTGTAGATTATGCATATGCAGATAACAAATCAAGGTGAAAGAAATAAGTGAACTCTAACTAAAACAAAAAACTATGACCACCAGCTGGGAAACACACAGACAAGCACACACAAAGAGATGTGTATACTCTTTAGTTCACTTCCAAAAAAAGATGCAGCCCTCCCCATTTTACAAACAAATCTGTCTTGTGTTTGTCCTTGTGAAAAAATAAACCATTCATCAAACTGCCAGGTAGTAGCAGCATCTCTAGGCCACTGCTGTCCATCAATCAAACCACTGTCCAGCTGTCCTCTGGAAGGCAGAGTGACAGCGGTGACCCTGCCCACCTGGTCGACTAGGTGACCTTTGATTTATCATGACAAGGTGATGGATATCCTGGAAATGAAACATTCCCTCTCCATCCTGCAGGTAAGCCAGTAAAAGCCACACAAGTCTTTACATATCTGCACAGATGAAACATTTACAGAGATGTAAGAAATGTAAAAAAAAAAAAAAAAGTAAACCCCATGGAAATTTTTGACTATTTTGACATTTTTCAACAAACCCTTTGAAAATTTGTCAGCGACAAAGGAAATATACTAAAAATAGCACCAAAAGTTAAAATATTATTGATAATTAACCGAAATAAGAAATTTATTTTTGACCTAAGAAACCTACTAGGCTGTTAGGTATTGTGATTTAGGACCCAAATGCCTAAATAAAGGACTTACTGTAAAAATATACAGACATTATGACAAAGACTAAGGGGAATGACAGGACTATTTATACACATCGAGTAATCAGAGAAGAGAAGGTACATGTAGTTGGGGGAAACATGACACACTAGCAGAAAATAAAGACAATCATGGGGGAGGAATTTAAACTCAACGTCCAGCATAGGAGACAACAACTTTCAAAGTAAAGCAAAAAATAGCAAAAAAACAAAAAACAAGCAAACAAACAAACAAAAACAAACAAACAAACAAACAAACAAACAGTCAAATACAGAGATGAGACATCTCATGCAGAACATAAAAGAAAGAAAAAATGTTAGGCTATAATAATAAAGAAACCAAAACAAAGAATTCAAAAATACAAGAATACAAAACTCTAAACTATAAACACCAGAAACAAGCAGGAAAAAACAAAGAAGACGCTCAAACTCAGATATTTACTAGGAAATGTATAAAACCCACTGACTCAGTTATATACTCCACCAGTTTCTGGCTTCAGCTGCTGAAACTTTGCACCATTCCTCCATGTCCAATTCCTCCACCAGATGTTTGGGGTATTTTCTCAGTGGACTTTGTTGACCCACGTCATTCCATTATATTCCATTTCTTCAACAGGATCTTCGGATAGGATCATTATCGTGTTGAGGGGTCTACTTCTGCTTCATATTGAACATATTCAACGTGAACGCCTGACATTATCATCAAGCAGCCTTTGATATGATTCAAAATTTATAGTTGAATTAATGATTAAAAGCTCCCCATTTCCCGTGGCCTGGTTTGTTCGTGGTTTGAACTAAAATGCACCTTTTCACAACGTTAAATACATGTTAGAAAACTCAACTTTTTTAGGTTGCCATGGTACTGAGTGCCATATCATTTAAAGGTGGCAATGCCAGTGCACATTTTAAGTCTACTCATCTGTCAAAGCTAAAAGTCATTTAATGCCATGTGTAGGTCCATCTAGGTCTCACCAATACAGACACCCGGATCTCATGTTATCAGCCCTCTGTGTGGCTGTTATTAATATGCATTGGTCTGATCCCATTCATATTTCTAATAAGTAAGCTATTATCAACAGTTGTAATCACTGAACAGAAAGCAGCAGAGTTTAGGCAGACATCTAGTGTTTCATTTTGAAGAAGAAGAGTGCTTCAAGTCTTTGGTTGTGATGTCATAGTAGCCTAGCAAAATCAGTTTTTTAATGCACAATAAGTTAAGTTTTTATGGTGCATTGTAACCCAAACGATGACCTTTCCCTAATTTCTTTTCCCGACACCTACGCTTCCTAGGTACGTAAACCCAAACAGCTTGTGAAAAGGAAAGAAGTGTTGTAACATGTTGAAAGTCCAAAACACGCATCTAGAAGTCATGTGCCACATTTGAGAGTCGAGTAGATTCAGCCACAACAGGCCTTTTAGCCTCTGAAAGTAGAATTTTGTTACTATTTTACCCTGAATAAAACCTGCACCTTATTACTTCTGTTCCGCACGGTGAAACACCTCCACTGAATCAGGAGATAATGACCTCCTCGCAAAGGTAAGAAGATTTGTGTGGAAAAAGCTATTCTGCTTTCATGTTTTCTTTTCTATAAAGATAAAACACCATTAAGGTGTTAAAAGCTCTTATCAGAAAATAAATACACTCATACACATAGTACAGTGGCACAGAAAATTGAGAAAACACAACCTAATAAAGAAAACATCACCACGACTTTATAGCATAGGACAAAAAAACTGGATGAACAAACCTGCACTAAGCTTTGGTTACAGTCCAATAAAAAAATCAAGGAAATGATAATTAATCTTTATTCATTGGTTTGATGTTTAGAAAACACAATTTACTAAAGTTTAATTAGCTATTATATTACCATTTGCTTATGATGGTTGCTATAAAGCGATTAAGCGATTACCTCCAATGTCTTTTACTTATCCCTTTACCTTGATTGAGAACATTATGAGCTGAAGGAAAGATGTGAAGAAGAATTCATACTTCCAGGACTTGAGAAAGCAGAACTGTAATGCTCAGAGGTCTGTGATGTAATGTCTCTGACACAATTTTGTTCCGTCTTTCGCACTGCTTTCAATTCATATAATATGGCAGATATTTGCTAATACCTTTGATATATTTATATCCTTGTAACCATATAGAGCCAGCTACAGGCTTTATTAGTTGACTTTAACCTTGCTACTTTAAGGTACTGCAAAAGAGAAAAAAATAATCAGCTAGAGACAACATGGTTCATAAAATTAGACATGTTGTACTTTGCCTAATTATTGTTTTTTGTCAAATTGCTACTATGTTACTGTAAAATACAAAGATTCTGTATCTATTGTCACTTTAAATGTTGTTTGAGCTGCTCCCAACACTAGTGAGAACAGCAGCCATTTAGCACACACACACACACACGCACACACACTAAAACTGCAGTGTCAGGTATCTGCGGTCTCTTCTCTGCTTGGCAAGAGACATGTTTTTCAGCCTCATCAATTATTTTCTACCCTCAAGTCTCTCTCTGTCGCTCTCTCACACGCAAAAAAGCATCTCTTTTGTTTGCAAAGTTTCTTTATTGAATTGAAAAAGTTTGTTTTAAAAAGTTCATCATCACAGATTTGAAAAATCAATGGCACTGCAAAGTAACCATGTAAGTCAAACTTAAAGCACACAATTCCAGTCGGGTGTCCATATGAAGAGTTTCTGCAATGACAAATTTTTTGCAACAGTTTTCAAAGCATTTTGCCTTTATGTGACAGTCATGTGGATTTATCACACAGCGCTGCTGTACACACGTAGCCGTGGTCTGACAAGAATTGTCGACATCTCAAAAATTCACCACTCTGTGCAAAATTACCTTCCAAAATACACCCGGTAACAAAATGAGACCTAGCATGGTGAGATAATCAAATCCAGTGGACAATTTCCGAAGACTGTCCGAGGAAACATAAAGAGGAATTTTTTTTCTTAGAATTTGGAAGATAATGGCGTAATTTGACAATTAAGACAGGCATATCCTGATGTTCCCTTCAGCAATACCAAAGAGTACAGAGTGAGGACTGTGAATTTAGCCTCTTGTCTCTTCCACTCAGACTACATTAAGATCTCCTATGGCCGCTATAAACAGAGTGAAACTTCTCCTTGTTCACATGGGCACTTTACTGTTGTTTTCAGAGAGACCTCTGCAAAGTAATTCTTTAGGAGTATTATTGCTTAATTTCAAGCCTCTTTCATTAAGCACAAAAGAATGGGTAAATGATGAATGTAATAAAGCACAGCTGTAGCTCTGGACATTTAACAACCTTTAAATGTTGGCTTCAACTTGAAAAATTTCAGTATGAGTGGCATCAAAAAATTTATACAGCAGCAGTATCAAACACCATCTGTTTCAGGCCTAGATCTGTTGCCAGCAACTCACTCTCTCTCACACACACACATACTCATGAAAACAAACAGGGCTGGAAGGTCAGCCAGAAACATGACATCCAGCCAGCCATTTAAGTGGAGGAGGGGCTGATTAAAAAGATTATGGTAAGCAGGATAAAAACTGTGAATAGTGAAACCAACAAACTCACTGAGAGATGATGTGTTATGGTGAGAGGGGGGGGGCATTAAATAATGCTATCTTTCTACGTGTTTGTCTACAGATTGTCACAGGCTGCTTTAAACACAATAAACAGCAGTCTTCAGTTAAGCAAACTGTTCTATAACCAGACTGCTTACTATGAAAATAAATTCGAACATTAGTAGATCAGAGCTGGTAAACAGAAGAAATTGGTGGGGCTGTCTCTCTAATAGTGTGTGGTCTTAATCGTACTATATAAAGCGTGATTGTTGTTGTGATTTGGGACTATATAGATAAAATTTGATTGAACCAGACTGAACTGAATACATAGCAGCCAGACTGGATTTTATTCAAATCTTTTTGATACTACTAAAAGTGGCTCTTGACACATCTGTTTTTTGGGGATTTTTTTTTTTTAAAAACAATAGTGACAGTGCTTAGTTTACCACCCACCTGGCAACTATAAAGCTAAGTTACTGTATGTTCAGTTCTGTCCAAAGATCCTTTTATATTTTGCTAGAAAAATGTGAAATAGGTGCAGTGATTTATTGAAACATACACAAACATACATCGAAATACAGTATATAAGGTAAAAAACACAGTTTGCACAATTCTAATGAGCTTGAAATTCAATATTTGGTATGACTACTGTTGTATCTTGTCCTGGTTGTGTTGAAGAAATCCTTCGCCGACACAGTCTCAGTGAATAACAAGGTTTATTACAAA
>JAVDPK010002841.1:50620-64976 GCA_034780415.1 Cichlasoma orientale
TTAGTCAAAGTGTGATGTCAGAAATGTGAGTTGCATAGAGCTGCTGAGGGAAACAGGGATGCAGATTCCCGGATTGAAAAGTGAAGCCAGTGCAGAAGTGCCTTCATGCTGCCATTGTGCCTGTAGCCAGCAGGGGGTGACTCCTGCAGAACAAAGAGGTTCAGTTGTATTTAAGTGTATGAAAAAAGCTGCCCAGGGCTCCCTTCTTATAGCTTTCCTGATGATTTAATGCTATCAATCACAAGTTTAAAGTTTTTTTTTTTTTTTTTTGGCCTTTTTGCCAAAAAAAGGTAGTGACAGTGAAGAAGTGAGAAAGAGCAAGAGAAAACATGCAGCAAAGGGCCACAGGTCAGACTTTAACCCAGGCCACTGACTTAGAGCCCTATGGAATATCAGCTCACCGTGAGCTGATCTGGCATCAGTTTAAAGCCTTTCTGAATACAGTATGATGTTCCTTTGGCAAATGATGGTCCCCATTAGTGTCAAATAGGAGCATAATAAAGGTATGCTTTACCATGTGACTGAAAAGTCGCTGGCCTGCCAGCATGCAGACTCACCTCTTCTTTGTTACATCCAGTTTTATAACACCAGGATGGGGTTTGACACAATGGATAACATCATAGTGGCTCATACAGTATAGACAGTCTTTAGTACTGTGATAGTATCTAACCTTATAACATCTTGCATTTGTATGCCCTCTCTCATCATAAAGCTAACAGTAATATCATGTGGGGCCGACTAATTCTTGTCTATACCACATAACTTCATCTCAAGATTGAAAAAATAAGCCTCCAAGAATATAAATGTAGTTCTCTCGCTCTGTATAGATCATTTTTTACCCATGCAGAGATTTACATGAAAAAACGAAGCTTCCATTCACATCCATTTTTATGTTTTGCATCAGTGTTGACAGCGTTATTGAAAATAAATGACTACATATCAGTCCCAGCTGCAGACTTGATTCTGAGTCACTGAATTTTTGACACCAGAAAATCTTGGAACGGCCATTGTTGCAGATCAAGAAATTCGATTTTTGTTATTTGAATGAAAACATTTTAAAGGAGATAATCGTGCTTTGCATTAGCCTGTTATCCAGTTTTGAGATAAAATAATGGAGATTTTGTTGACACTGAAAGCCATGAATGCAGTTTCACTAAGTCTTAGATAATAACGGTCTTGATGAAGGAAAAATACATTTTTGTATTTTTATAGATATGATTTATCTCTAACAAAGCCTTCAAATTCATCATGCTTCTCAGGATCAAATTATTTATTTCAATTAGTTAAACTGTGCTGTCATTCTCACACACCGGTGCATTATTGTGTGATGGGTTATTATAAACAAAGATAATATAATCTAACACAACCTCTGGTTTAACTGAAATCAGCACCCTTGGAGGAGGTTCATGCAGCTTTTTTACTTTGCAGCAAATAAATATGACACAAAACTATTTTTGTTTATAGAAATATTTGTTGTTGGTCCAAAAAGTCAAGAGGCAGAGAATGTGTTCATAGTTGTGCTGAGGGTGCTTCCAGTTACTGTGCTCCTGCTCTTTGGAACGAGCTGCCTGCTGGCCTGAGGTCAGTTAGAACAAAAAAAACGTAAAACCTTTTTATTCTCACAGGCCTAAACTTAATAACTGTGTCTGTTAGCTTCTATTTTAGTTCCTTGTAAAGTTTTATTTTTGTTGTTTTCGTTGCCTTCAGACTCTGTAGATTATGACCACTGTGCATCCATCTTCTTCCTGGTGGCTGCTTCCAGCAGGATGCTGCGCCATGTCTCAAAGTCCAGATGATTGTAAACTGGTTTCTTGAACAGGACAGTGAGGTCACTGCACTCAAATGGCCACCTTTGGGATGTGGTGGAGGGAGTGGAAGATTTGCATCATGGATGAGCAGTAACTGAGCGACACCATCATGTCAACATGGACCAGAATCTCTGAGGAATGTTTCCAGGACCTTGTTGAATCTGTGCCATGAAGAATTAAAGCAGGTCTGAAGGCAAAGGGGGTCCAAAGCCAGTAGCAAGGTGTAGCTGATGGTGTGGCCAGTGAGTGCGACCTCACCTCTTTATAGATGTGTTTAAATAGAGCAGCAGTGTAAAGACATGGAGTAAGCAGTGTTTTTGAGTACTGTGTGTGGTTTGCCTGTCTTCTGATCATATCTTTTTTTTTCTTCTTTTTTTACTTATTTTTCTATTTCAGACTTGCATTGATTCCTTAGCAACAGCTTTCAGGAAAGTCACTTTAAGTGTAGGTTGAACCTTCTTGTTTCTGTTTTGAATGGAGGTGGAAATAGTGTGTTTGAGCCAGTCAGAATTGGAATGTAGTATATGTAAACAATTCATCATAAAAAAACAACTTTCATCTCTCAGATTCGTTGCCATATCTCAGGATTGCATTCACAAAATATTCAGAAAAACAGGCCTTCAAAAAGGGAAAACAGGCCACGCAGCACTGGGTTTACTTTGGGCCACTGCGGGGAACAAGGACACAGCAACTGCTCCACAAACACAGCGCAGTGTGAAATGTAATTGTATGCCTCTCACTCCTGACTGAAACAGGAATCCAAACTAATTCACTTTGTACGTTTTGATTTCCTAACTTTCTCCACGGGTCATTAAAGTGTAGCTGAGCAGTTGAGGCCAGTGTGAAAGAAGTGCGGGTGTGCGTGTACTCTGAGATAAATATTAATTCAAACTACAGAGAACTTCAATTGGATGTGAGATTAACAGGAAACATTTAAAGTGGAAGTTTTTTTTTTACTTATCAGGAATGATGTTAAAAACAACTTTAGGTTTTTTAGAAATAAACACAGCGAGACAACCAATAAAAACACCACTGAAACAAAAGGAGGCCCAGTAGATCAATACTCAAATATTACACAAAGCTTGACAGGAAAAACTGTTCCATCATCCATCTACATGTCTCAGGGGCAGCATGCTGAGCAGAGCCGCCCAGACCTCCCTACCTCTTCCCAGGGGGGACTGAGGTTTTATCAGCGCCAGCCAAGAGACACGATTAACAATCCCATGTCCAAATGGGACTGTCTCCTTCCATTTGGACATGCCCAAATCCACGGAGGCCCTTAGATTAAAAACCACATCATCAGTCTCCTGTCGATGACGTGACAAAATGACTCTAATGGCCACCTGAGGCTGCCTCCAAAAGTGAGACAGTCTCTACAGAGTTTAAAATTTTAAATGTTCAGCTTTACAGCAGATGTAATCACACATCCAGCCTGACAGAAAAAATGCTTTTGGCCTCTATAGTATAATATATATCTATAGTATAGCCACTAGTTTCCCTCTTAAGCTGTACTGTGGGTTCATTTTTTTGAACTCCAAACTTCATATAAGCTTTACGCACACGGTTCCATGTGTCACTTCTTTTGGGAAGTCTGACAAACAGAAGAATCCAGTTAACCGTTTAAAACCAACATAAATGCAGCTGCATCACTGATAATCTGACACATGCTGCTCACATAAACACACTGATAATGATCAAAGTCTGGCATAATTACAATTCATGTTCTCTGACTTCATAAAAGCAGCAAATCTCCCTCCTCCCACCAACAGCAACAAAAACACAAGACTGTAATTTCTTTATACATCAACCATAAAATGAATTTATTTCACCAGAGGTCCAAACATATTTCTGTGTTGCCCCAGGATGCATAGAAGATGTCAGTGTATCTTAGGAATTCAACTTCTGCTAACACAAACCAGTGTTTACAATCTAAATGTTCTTTTGCTCATCCATTGGTTCCGTAATAAAGCCACGTGTAACTGGTTTTCATATATCAAAATGCCACCGTCTAACTGGGACAAACTTACAATCTGTGAATGAAAGAAAGAAAATGATGAGGGGTTGATTTGAAAAAATAATTCCATCTTCATTTAAACAAAGGGACAGGTGTGATTGTTGAGGTGAATAAAGAAGAGTAAGGCTACTGGTATAAGTTGGTTTGGAGAGAAAAAAAAAAGTGTTTTGCTCCATCATTCCACATTTCTCTCCAGCCAGAATGTGTGGAGAGAAATGGAAACTTGTACAAAAAGCCTCATCATCATGCGATACTAAACTAGCTTTCCTTACGTGGTTCTGGTTTGTGCTGTTGAGACAGAATCGAAGCGGAGATCTGTGGCTGCGTGGATCTGCCACTGACAGTAAGCAGCTGACGGGCCGAGTTAACGTTAATAGAAAAAGAAAAGAAGGGTTGATGTAAACAGACAAATGTTTAGTGATCATGTTTATAACTAAACTGTCGTTCAGCAAGCTGGGCTGCGTCTGCAGGCTCCGACAGGCTCTTACATGGACTCTGTTCCATTCTGGAAGATTTTTAGTTTCCTCCCCTTTACAGTCTGTCACAGACAGGGAGAGGGGGAGAATTTGGAGGGGGCAGGGTTGTGAAGCAGAGTGTTAAGTTTGACTTTAGAAAAACAAAATTCAGAAATTAGAAGTCCATACATAAGTCTGTGTTTTCTCCTCCCTCAAAAGGAACAGCAGGTTTCAAAGGGCTGCAGATGCTCAGCCACACCACTGGGAGAGGGGGGAGCTGGGGGGTGGGGGTGGGTTAGGGGTTGCTCTTCCTCTCTCATCCTCACTTTAGCCGCTGGACGATGACAGCGTTGAGGAGGTTGGCCTGCTCCAGCGTCAGGCTCTCGTCCATCAGCTCCTTGTTGGGGAACGTGGTCATCAGGACAAACTCTCTGGCAGCCATGGCGGGCCGGGCCGCCACCACAAAGTGCCGCAGATCAGACACCCTGAGAGACAACAGGACACATCAGGACAGGAAATGAGGCTTCCATTACAGGAAGAAATTCGACGTTAGCTTCTAGTTAAAGGACTGATTCAGCCTTCTTTGATCGTTCTAGCTGGTAGCACTGACCAAGCTAAATATCAGGAGAGTAACTGGACCACAGTCTTTGTGTTTCCACAGGTTAAATGTGGATCTCTTCCACCTTTTTTGTTTAAAACACATTTTGTGTTGGTGGAAACAGCATGTGTGTAAATATAGTGGTGGTAGTACAAATACAGTAGAGATGAAAATTAAAGAAAAACTATATTTTGCTAAATTTCACAGCCATTACTTTGAATATTTTCAATGAGATACACTTCAACTGCATCCCTCTCCTTCATGTTTGGATCATTTTAAATTGGAGTCAGTAGTGACTTTGAAATGTAGGAAAATCTGCTGTAATTTGAGTTATTACTGAACTCTCTGACCTGAAACAGATAAAAGCCAAGCCTCATATTCAGTTAAAGCACAGCTGTGATTTCAACCCTTCTGAGAGTGTAAACCACACCTTAGCTAATGGCCAACAACTGTTTCTGTAAACTAAAACCTACAGAGAAAGAAAAAAAGGCACTCATTCATCACTAAATACAAAAATAGTAGCCAAACACTCATAACTCAACTTGTAACTGATCAATGAGACAGTTGGACAAGTTGGCTTCTCACAGCTGGTAATGGTGACGTTTCCTGTGATAAAATTCACAGAATATGATGATAATTCACTGATTCTCCCCATTGATCCTTGTGTCTCTAATAAACCAACACAAGGTCTCTGCCTTAACAATCAAACGGATTTAACCTTTTAAGCATGTGGGCTGCTTTAAAAACTGAGATCAAATATTTGCTTTGTTGTTTTAAACAGTTCTGGCAGAACAACAGTGGCGGCGCCTCACGGCAGCGGCTCGAGGATATACCATCCCCCCCGTCTGTTGCTTGTGTGTGTTTTTCTTGGATGGCTGTTCTTAACGAAATTTCATTGTATGTAATGACAATGACAATAAAGCTATTCATTCATTCATTCATATGTCAAATTTGACCCTCCTTGAAAAAGATTTGGACACCCCTGGATTAGGTGAAAGTAAAACTTCCAATTTTTATTTTGGTTTTTCAAATCTCCAGGATGTGTTTCCTAGCCACTGAGCCAAAGGTTGTTGATGAGCTAATAGTTTTGGTGCTTGTACCAACAAAATTAGGATTTTTTTTTTTTTCAGTTGTAAATTTTGCTTCAGAAGTTAAGTTCCTGATGCCTGAAGAGAGGAAGCTTAAGTAGAGATACAGATTATGGCATTTTCAAACTCATGTAAAACAAATTTCTTTAAATAATCCTGCTGATTCTGATTGTAATCTAAAAATTCTTTTGTCTAAAAAGTGAATTTTTTTCTTAAAAGGTCTGACTTTTTTTCAGAATTCTGACTTTCTTCATAGTTCTGAGGAAAAGAATGGAGATTAAAGTTTCAATTCTGAGGGGAAAAAAGTCAGACTTTTTTTTAATCTCAGAATTCTGACTTGTTTTTCCTTAAAAGTCATAATTATTTCTTAGAATTCTGATTGGGACTAAAATCAGAATTCTGATATCTTTGATTTGTGGTATTTTTTGACAGTGTACAAAATTCTGATCAAAGTCTAAAAGTCTTGCTAGAAAAACAACCATGAACTGTGAGCTGTGTCTGCTCAGTAACATTTGAAGTTACACATTCAGGAGCATCAGCATCAAAATGAGAGCTTATTCCCTTTTAATTGCACAACTAATTCAATGTTGACGAGGAGAGAAGCACAATTGGGGGTGTTGGAAGACATCCCTTTATGTATTATTATTCTTTGCTTTTTTTTAGTCATCTGCTTTGTTAGGATTGTTGAGGGCATATTATAAAAAGATGTGCGGAAGAGGCTGGTTATTACTGGTGATTACAGGTTTAGACATAATAACTGGGACTGCAGTGCGTGGGAGGAAATAATTTCATCCCTAAATATCAGAACAATTGACTCTTGTTTTAAAATGAAGAAAAGTTCTCTTTGCTCACTTGCCCATGCTTTTGCTGACTATATTCATGTACCTCATTCATGTGACCACAAATGAGAAAAACTACTGAAATTCTCTTTTTATTTTTCAAGTAACAATGACCTTTCTTTTGTACAAATTTTACAAAACTACATAGGATAAAGGGTTATTTTCCTGGCTGAAATGCTATTTCACTTTCTTTATAAAGCTGTTAATAAAATTGTTATTTATCAGTACTGTGGTCAAATTTCATAAAAGTACACCGAATGCAAGTCAGAAGTTGAGTTTTTATGCAGTAGTGACAGTAACATCAGAAAGGTGACATTATGTAAAAACTCTGTTGATTAAATCCATCAGTTTTTAATCTTATAAGCCCATCCAGTAGCCACTATCAGTTATCAGCCACAGCAGGTGTTCCCTGCCACATACATAAAAGGTATATATAAAGTAGTTACCAACATTCATACCACCATTGTTTCACATTAGTTTTGCAAAACTGAAGTAATTTTACAAAGCTCCATTTGTTATACTATAGTCACAATAGGGAAAACGGTGGTTGGAAACTGCAGCTTGACCAAAATTACTGCAACCTTGCGTGATGAACATGCCACCATGTTGCCTTTGAAATGGTTGTTTTGAAAATGGGGATCAGGTCCTGCAGGAACTGCATGTAATCTGTTTGTGATAATAATGTGATTAACTCCATCCATTTATTTTCTTCTGCTTATTCAGGGCCAGGTCACGGGGCCAGCAGCCTAAGCATAGAAGCCCAGACCTCCCTCTCCCCAGCCACCTCCTCCAGCTCATCCGGGGGACACCGAAGCTTTCCCAGGCCAGCCGTCTCCTGGGTCTGCCCTGGGGCCTCCTCCCGGTAGGACATGCCCGGAACACCTCACCCAAGAGGCGCCCAGGAGGCATCCTAGTCAAATGTCCAAACCACCTCAGCTGGCTCCTTTCGATGTGGAGGAGCAGCGGCTCTACTCAGAACTCTGATAAATCAGTGTAAATTAACAGACAGAGAAATTCACATTTAATTATTTCAGAGTCCAGTTAAAACCTCATAGATACGAAACACAAATTCAGAAATTCCTCCACTAATAGTGACGTAGTTGCTGTAGCAAAATGCAAATTTGCAAAATGACCCATCAGCAACCTTGCTTTTATATAGCAGTGTTACCATAATTCAACCAGTTAGCAACCAGTTGAGTTCCCTATTACAAAGAGATGCATCACAAACAAGTTGCACTCTTTGGCACAGACTGACTCAGATTGATTACAACGTGCTGACAATCTGTCTGCATTTATAAATTAGAAGGCAGTTATTTGCAGACCTTCACCAACCTGTCTTGCAGGCAGTCTGAGTGGGACCATGATTGTTTGGAGAGAGGTTGCTTCCCACCAGGCAACCTATGTAATCACCTCGTAATTTAAAGTGGATGCCTATAGATTGAGGACGTTGCACCCTCAACCACCAGGAGACCAGTTGGTTGCCACAAATATTTGCAATCAGTCTCAAACAAATAAAGAAACAACATTTAGTTACAGATGGCACCTATGCCAACTTGAAAAGAATCTCTTCACCAACAAAATCCCTTTTGATAAAAAAAAATCTGATCTGATAAAAAATTGACATTACTTGTTTTTGACTAAGCAGCCTGATTTTTTTTAAGAATAACAAACTGCTGTTCTTTGCTAGTTTGGTATATTATCATATTTAACTGCCCTCAAGTGACAAAGAGGCAAAAAAACAGAAACGGAAAAGAGGAATGAGAAGCTTACTGAGACATAACTGGCTCAAAGGGAAGCTAAGAGATTAAAGGCTTTTGAACTATCTCACACTCATTTCCAATAAAAACCCAGAAACATGCACATTCATTCACACTGAAGATGATTCAGACTTTAGTTAATCTTTGATAAACATGATTATTATGTAGATCAAAGTACAGTGTGTACATGATTGTGTCCATTTGGGGTTCATGGGTCTGATCAGATCAGATTACACAGTTTACAAAGATGATTACGTGGCATTAACGTTCAGTCTGTCAGATATCCTCTAAGAGTAAACACAGAAACAACTGTGAGGAGGGTGGAATAGATGCAACAGAATCAACTTCCCTCTCAACCAGAAATTACTGGAGACACATGACAATCAAAAGATCCTGAATAAAAATCCTTAAGAGAATGGCAAAGATGGCAGCTGCAACCACAGAGCCAATCAACAGTTGTACTTGTAAATATGAGCAAGTCATGCTGTTGTACTGATGCACACACACACACACACACACTGTAGAAGATCAAAGCAGTCTCAAACATATAATGGCAGGTGTATCAACTTGTTATTTTGGTAAAGATTTAATCAAGTATACTCTTTTTGGCTACCCATAACATGGGCTAGCTCAAGAAAGTGATCATGAACGCACTCTGGATTTAACTGTTAATGAAGCCACAATATTAAGTAACTTTTACTTATGTTCTTCATCTTCTTATTCTAGATAGGGGACTTAAAAAAAAAAAGACCAACTAAATGCCTGGAACTGTCACCAAGTTTGTTGCCAAGAGGTGAGACTTGCTTCTAGAAGGACACTGCCTCAGCTAATCGACCATCTCATTTAAACAAGGTCTTTCTTCCATTGCTAAGGATTTCTAAACTTTGTTGTTTGTGCTCAAGGTTCAAGCCGTTTGTTCATTTGAAGCACACTAAAGGACTCTGAATGTTTACAGCCTAGAATCATCTAAAACAAGAATGCAGAATGATCCTCAGTGCTATGCCAGTGATTGCTGTTTGTGCACGTCTGTTAAAAGGACAGCAGTAGCCTGCACCAAATGCCTGTGATATCACATTAATTGTTTGCTTTCAAAGGTGGTTTTAGGAGAAGATTAAACAAAGGAGACTTTTGGGGTTTGTTTGGTGCACAATTAAAAGGTATTCCACTCAAGCACTTGAGGGAATAGAAGAAAGCAAAGTACAAAACAAGATGCAATTAGCTCTTCTTAAAACATTCCCCAAAATGTGACTCTGGCCTTTGAGCACAGAGGGATAACAGAAAGTAATGAACAGAAGTGAGGAAAGATGTACTGATTGAAAAAGTTTAACTTAGAAAATTAAGGTACAGGAGGACATGGATTCTTTGTTACTTTGAGGATTAATTTGCTGTCTTGAGATTAGGACATTTTACCCACACATAAAAAATTAAGTTTTCTGAGGTCCTCTTAACAAAGGAAAGTCATAAATTTAACCAGAGTCAGCATAAATCTCGAAACTAACTAGAAATTACCTGCATTGAACAGTCAAACACAGAGGTTAAATCCTTGACTTAGTTTCTTACCATAAAGCAAATCTGCTGCTTTCACATTTGAGCAGGTGGTTTTCCCATTTTCTGCATTTTTTTTCTTTTTAACTTATGTTAAGAAAGGCATTTTTGATGTAGCCATTGCCCTTCACTTTTTTTTTTTTTAAATCCCCAGTTTTTGAAAAAAAACTGTGCTTTAACCTCAGGAGAAAAACAAAACACCCACTGGTTGCTGACTTACAATCTATTCTTTATCCTCTGATTGAAAGCCACAGAAAATCGCAGTACAGCCAGACAAAGTACCAGTAGTTTGCACGTCTACATGAACAGTCATTTCAAATTACATGAACTCAATTCAACTCTGTTCATAGAAGTGATAAAGCTTTCAGATTTTTCAACATCATGCATATAGTATCTACTTTATAAATCACATGCCATCATTTGAGGAAGTATAATTGCCACTGTCATTTTGTACGTGTGTGTGTGTGTGTGAGGGGCGGGGTTTCTATTATTTGTTAAAGTAGCATCCACATTAATGTCAGGATCCAAGGTTTTCTAGCACACCACTGTATTATAATTAAAAAATACAGCCATGTGAAAAAAGTACAACCTCTCTCAATTCTAAGGTTTTAGGTATCAGGATGTAATAAAAAATAATAATTTGGCTCTTAGCAGTTCAACAACAACACATGATATATTACACCGTGTCATTATTCGTTTAACAAAAACTAAGTCAAAATGCAGAAGCAGTGTGTAAGTACAACCTTACTGCCTCCGCAGCAATTGAGAAGTTAAGAAATAGCCACGTGCTGCTAATCAAATGCACTTGATTAACTGACCATCAGCAAGCGTGACAACCTCTATCCTACCTGAACATTCAGGTGTGTGTTAATAAGATGCCAAGGAGGAAAAACGTCAGCAATGATCACAGAAAGGTAACCACTGCTCCCCATTCATCTGGGAAGGGTTTGAATGGTTCTTATATAATGGGTTTCTACACTACTTTGAGCACTCAAAGCACTTTATACAGCATGCCTCATTCACCCACATTCACTCACATTCATACAAGCACTTCTTTCTACGCCTCAGTGCTTTGTGTCTAACATTCACAATCCAATGGATGCATCAGAGAGCAACTTGAGCTTCAGTATCTTGCCCAACTATACTTTGGCATGCAGACTGGAGGAATCAAACCACCAGCCTTCCAAACCACCAACGATTACTAAATTACCCACCCTACCTCCTGAGCTACAGCCACCCCAGCTTAGTTATATTTGAAGTTCATCATTGCTCAGTAAGAAGGAATATTTATATATGTAAAACATTCCATGCTGCTGCCACTCTTCCTGGGAGTGAAAATCCCAGCGAATTCACCCCAAGGTTAGTCTGTAAAAAAAAACCGAGAGCTGCATTTCAGACTTTCCAGGCTTCAGTTAGCTTGTTAAATGTTAAAGTTCATAACAGTAAAATTAGAAAAAGACTGAACACGTTTGGCTTGTTTGAAAGTAGAAAATAGAACAAACCACAAGGCTTCTGGAACACTTATCTGTTCAAAGGCTAAAGTAGAGATGTTTGGAGCTTAACATACATAAAACAATTACTTCAAGTTATTGCTGCTAAGCGTGGTTCTGCAAGCACCTTTCTTTTTCATATGTCTGCATGTCCCACTTATATGCTGCTCTCTTCCCTGGTCCAGCCACATTCACTGACTATATTGGAAGTACAATGTTTCAGCTCCATCATTGTAGCCACTGGGTGAGAGTTCTCCATCATATTTGTGAGTCAAGCAGAAAATAACCTGCAGCACAGGTTGTAACCTGCAGCACAAGGTGAACTAGATAGACAAATTTAATTGAGTGAATTAAGTATCATGTATTTGTCTGCCAAGAGAGATAACTAAACGTTGTTTCAATTGGACGTAAGAGTTAAAGTTGCTTTAACTTGAGTCATCATGACAACTCCTCCCTTCCCCTGATCTTTCTGTCTGTCTCACTCTAATCGCGTCCCTCTGCATTGCATCCTGAAGTAGTGAAATGCTAATAAGCTGCAGATATGCCAGAGGGCTGATGGACTTATGCCAAAAGGGGCCAGTTGAGTAAAACCAATAAATTTTCTATTGGTGTCACAGTGAGGCTCTGTCTACTATGTCCTATTGTCAATGGAGGAACAGCAGAGTGAATGTGAGACCACTCTGCCTCAAGGCCACATAATGCCACTGCAGATTGTGAAAAATTATAGCTAGTAGAGCTAAAAAAACAAATAAATTAATTCAGATATAAAAATTGGAACTTGGTGACAGCTCTTAAGTGATTTTAGGAACATTCCCTGCCCTGGATTGAATTGACTGTTAGAAGCAATTATTGTGACTATTTTATGTAGGTCACATGATCAGCCATCAGCAACCATTAAACCTACCATATGTAGGATTGTTTATTTAAATGTTTAACATTACTGGGCCCTCTGTATTACCTCCAAAAAGATTTCGTGTTGGCCAATGTTCAAACAATGGCCGACGCGGAATCTTTTGTTCAAGGGTTTTTATAAAGTTAAGGCCTAGAGCAATATCAGTTACAGGTTTAACAGCGGTTGTCCTTTAGTCCGCTTTTTTCTGCTTAAAGTGCAATGATAACACAGTTGCCCTCAAGAGGTTATTGCTCTGCGACAGACACTGCATTACTAAGTTGGGATAAAAGACTAGATTGAAGTCTAAATATTGAATGACTGACCTTTCCTTCCACAATGTGTCACACACGCTTGCTGTGTTTCCCTCCAGGCACAACATCAACAACTGCGATCACTGAGGAAAGATTTTATTTGAGTTTTTGGTACTAATGTCTTTTAATACAAGTTGCTCTCAGAAGTCTGTTTTCCAGTATGAAAACTCTGGCTCAGAGCAGCTGCGGAGCTTCTGTCTCAGGTTGTATACTTCAGTGTAAGGATGTGGTGCTTGTTTTTTTTGTTTTTTTAGATTTAGATAGAAGCTACAATTAATGGCCTGAGAGGTCAGGGTTCAGTATTTTGTAAATTTGAACACAGACCTGTGAAATGTTCATAGTAGAAAACATAATACCATTTTAAAACTATTTTCCTTGTTGAATGTCAGAACCTTGGAGCAATGCGTGTAGAACGCAGTGTAACATTGTCTTGCTGCAACAAGCAAGGCTTTTCTACTGGATATTTTCCTGCACAACCATTTCTAGGGTTTACAGAGAATGATCTGAAATAAGAGAAAATACACAGTGAGCAGCAGTTTTCTGGGTGCCTTGTTAATGCCAAAGGTCAGAAATTTATAGCCAGACTTCTTTGGGCTGATAGGAAGGCAACAGTAATTCCTTTAACCGCTCATTACACCGAGGTATGCAGAAGAGCATCTCTGAATGCACAACATGTTGGACTTTGAAGCACATGGATTACAGCAGCAGAAGATCACACCAAGAGCCACTCCTGTCAGGTAAGAACAGGAAAGTCTGAGGTTACAGTTCACACGGGCTAACCAAAATTGGACAATAGAAGATTGGAAAAACTTTGCCTGGTCTGATGCGTCTCAATTTCTGCTGCGACATTCAGATGGTAGGGGCAGAATTGGACAAATGCATGGATCTATCCTGCTTTGTACCCGCTGCTCAGGCTGCTGGTGGTGTAATGGTGTAAGGGATATATTTTTGGCACACATTTGACCTCTTAGTACTAACTGAGCTTCTTGTGATGGTTGCTTCCAGCAGGATAACACACCATGTCATAAAGCTCTAATCATCTCAAACTGGTTCACCGTAGTCAAATGGCCTCCACAGTCACCAGAGCTCAAGGACCTTTGGGACGCGGTGGAACGGGAGATTTGCATCACTGATGTGAAGCCAACCAATGTGCAGCAACTCTGTGATGCTATCATGTCAATATGGAAGAAAATCTCAGAGGAATGTTTCCAGCACCTTATTGAATGTATGCCACAAAGAATTAAGGCAATTCTTTAAGACAAAAGGGAGGTCCAACCCAATAGTAGCAACATGTACCTAAGTAAGTGGTCAGTGAGTCCATAAATTGCTTTGTTTTTTTGCAGCTGAGAAAACACCCCAATGCTGTGGGTCTCTGTTCAGACTGATAATCACACATTTATCACACAGACACACACAAGCAGCCAGCAGGTAGCTAATTTCATTGGTTCTCTCTCTCTCTCAGACACATGAACACAACTGTTAAATTGCAACACACACACACACACACACACACACACACACACACACACACACACACACACACACACACACACACACAC
>JAVDPK010002841.1:65076-83521 GCA_034780415.1 Cichlasoma orientale
CACACACACACACACACACACACACACACACACACACACAGCCTGCAGGTAATGCCAGTGGTGGCCAGAATTCATCTCATTTGTATCTCATCTATGCTACTGAATCATAATAGCAATGAGAAAGAGGCAAAGCAGGAAAACAAATGGGGAAACCATTGAACCACTTGGTCATATTAAATAAAGTGAATGCAAAATTCAGAAAAGGGCAGCTTTTCTTTTCTAACAATCTTTTTTGTTCCTGGCACAGCACCCAGAACACTCATTAGCTGAACAAATATCTCATCATTGTACAATGTAGAAATGATTTTGAGATTTCATTTTGAAAATTATGAGCAAAACAAATTTGTTTTGAAATCCCTAGTTAATGGGATGTTACTATGGGAATTTCAGTAGGTATACTAAGGCATTTATTAGATTACATAGATTTAATATTACTGCAAACTCAAGTCTGTATAATGGTCAATGAGAAAGAAATAAAAAGTACACAAATATCTGCCCAAGACTGAGAAACTATAATCACATGTGACACAGAAGAAGGCAAGTTAGCTTTCATAATTAAAGGCAAACAGCATATTCGCATGCTGTTTTTGCAAAGAATGATCTTCAATCTGCATTAACAGTGTTGCAGAGTCCCTTGCTAGAGCATTCATGTTAGCATACAATAACAGGCCATGATGTTAGATTTGAAGCTAACCCTAGAAATAGCTTCATGTTACCATAGTGCCGAATTTTGATCCTTCTGTGTACATTAGCTATGGTTGTATGTGATTGAATTGACAGGCTGTAGGCTTGGTTATATTGTTTTTTTTAAATGCTGGCAACTCTGCATATTTCTGACACATTTGAAGTGATACTTACACCAAATACTACAATGGAATATTGAGGCCACTGTAGGTATTCTTGCACTGGACAATCTAGTCAAAATAATAGCCTACTTTGCAATTGAATCAGTAACAAAATACTCAAAAATACCTCAATTACATCTCAGTCAGTTAAGTTTCAGTTTACATCCAGGTGTGTCCAGATATGACCTTTGAGCATTTAAATATAACATTTTACCCTATTTAGTGTGTTAGTGTTAGTTTGTTCATACCTCATAAGTGACATATGAGCTCTTTGCAGCCAAACTTACTGCCACAAAATCTGTTTTCTGGGGTCACAATAACCTTTGATCATCAATAAGTTCATTCTTATATCCAGGTGAATATTTTGGACAATTTGAAGGTGTTCCCAAGGTGTTCAAGCTTGAACAAGAAATGGGTTGATAGATGGGTCTGCTATGGCTGTCACTACTGCAGAGAGAAAACGAAGGGGCTTACACAGAAGAATGTTTTGGGATTCCTAAAATTATGTGACTGTTGTCAGCCAAGCAAGTTGAAATTCAAAATTTAATAAAAATGTATTAAATCAAATCTATATAACAGTGAATTAAAAAAAATGCCATGAAAAAGATATCTGGTTTTCAAGGTTTAATTTAAAAAGGTAAACCTACACATAGTCTATACTCATTACTGAGTACATACAAAAAGTGAAATAATTCAAGACTTTTTTTGTTTTAATTTTGGTGGTTATGGCTTAGAGCTCATGAAAATTTAAATTCTGGTAACTCAAATTATTAGGGTTAAGGGTTCAAACAGTATCTCTCAGTGTACTTGAGGGGGCTGCAACGATTCCTCGAGTAACTCGAATAATTCGATAATAAAAAATCCTCGAAGCAAATTTGTTGCTTCAATGCTTAGTTTACACTCTGCAGCGCTCAGGTGTCTCCGTGTAAGTGGAGCATTTCACCCACATTAGCAGCATTAAAGTTCTCTGTCGTTGTCTTCTTCTTGTGGGTTTAATGGCGTGGGCAAACCAGCTTAGAGCTGGAAAACCAAAATCTACTGGACTGGAGTGTGGATCATACGGAAGCCGAGAGTACCTATAAACTTTTTCTGATGGTTTTCTCGTGATAACGCGTTGTTTATCTTGTTATCACGGAATAACGATTACCGTTTTCCCGAGATAACGACTGCGAGATAAAGACTGCTGACTTGACAGCTTTGTTTCACACAGCGAAAAACTGCAGTACGGAAGTTAAAATATGCAGATGAACACGAAAAAAGTATTTCTTATCCGATTACTCGAGTAATCGATAGAAAAATCAATAGAATATTTGATTACTAAAATAATCGATAGTTGCAGCCCTACTCAGTACACAACAACCACAATCATGGGAAAGACTGCTGACTTGACAGCTGTCCAGCTGCCCATCACTGACACCCTCGACAAGGACGGCAAGTCACAGGAGGTCATTGCTGAAAAGCCCAGCTGTTCACAGAGTGCTGTATCAAAACATGTTAATGGAAAGTTGAATGGAACGGTGCACAAGCAGCAGGGGTGATTGCAGCCTTGAGAGGATTGTCAAGAAATGCTGACTCAAGAACCTGGGATAGTTTGATGAGGAGTGGACTGAGCCTGGTGTCAGTGCATGAAGAGCTACATCACATAGATGTCTTCACGAAAGAGACAGCAACTGTTGTATTGCTCATAGCAAGCCAGTCCTGAACCAGAGGCAATATCAGAAGAGTCTTACCCGGGCTAAGGGGAAAAAAAATGGACTGTTATTCACAGGCTCAAGGCTCTCTTTTCAGTGAAAGTCAATTTTGCATTTCATTTGGAAATCAAGGTCAGAGGGTCTGGAGGAAAAGTGAAGAATCCAAGTTGTATGAATTCCAGTACGAGGTTTCCGCAGTCTGTGATGATTTGGGTTGCCATGCCATCTGTTGGTGTTGGTGGTAGTTGGTCCACTGTGTTTTATCAAGTGCACTCATCTACCAGGAAATTTTAAAGTACTTCATGTTGCCATCTGGAGACAAGCTTTATTCTTTTTCCAGTAGGACTCGGCACCTGCTCACAGAGCCAAAACTACTACCAAATATTTAGTGACCATGTTAAAACTGTGCTTGATTGGCCAGCCAACTCATCTGAACCCCACAGAGCAATGTATTGTCAAGAGGAGGATGAGAAACAACCCACAAATACAGATGAGGTTAAGGTCACTATTAAAGCAACCTGAGCTTCATTAATACCTCAGCAGTGCCACACCACACTGATGCAGTAATGTGTGGTAAAGGAACCCCTATAACAATGGTCACCAACTTTTTGAGCCTAAGATCCGTGAACCCGATCCTGAACAAGGCAAGATCTACCTGATGCACTGAACAACAAAACAAAACAAAAAGCAAATTCTTTCCTACTCTAGGATTTTTATTTTTGTAGTGAATGTGTTGTTCATAGTGGAGAAAAAAAACAGTTTCTCTCTAATAGTACATATGTAGTGCCATTAATAAAACATGACCGAAGCTTAGGAACCTGCCTCGTGGAAATTACTACATTTACTGTTGTTCAAAATTTAACACATTTTGTAATGAACAGAACTTATTAAAGTTGCTACATTTCCTTTTAACATGTTAAATAGCAGGATGTCTGGCAACAACTCCCCTAATCAAATAAATTGAATGTGGTTCTGAACAATCTTATGCAGTATCACTTTTTTTTTTTTTTTTTTACAGAGCCAGATGGAAAAGCTTCTCCAGTATAAAGCTCATTCAAGTCAATGTGATGGTTGGGAATGAACACTTTCTGTAACTTTTTGTAGTTTGGCTCATGGGTGCAGACAGCCAGTCTGATGCAGTCTGTGAGGTGTCTGTCAGTGAGGAAGCTCCTATACTTTGATTTAATTATTTTCATCTGTGAAAATGCCATCTCACAGAGGTAAGTGGAGCCAAAGTAGTCACTCAGTTTCAGTGCACATGTAGTGAAGAGGGAACTTCTCTCTGCTTACAAGTCCCCAAAAGTCATTGTCCTTTGATCTGGCTTTCAGTTCTATGTCATTTTGCAAATCAATTATCTCCATGTCCACATGAGTTTGTAATGCAAATGCATGGTGAAATTTTGCTGCTGTCTGCTCTACATAAATGTGCTGAAAGGGATTTGAGACAAATGCAGCAATGTCCTCCATGACATTTAACTCACCAAAACGCGAACCGAACTCCGCTGTCACTTTGTCCAGATGTGTGCAGTACTCCTCCGGGTGGAAAGCATCCTGGTCATTGATTGTTTGAGATAATTTTTCCAGGTTCGGAAAATGTCTTAGCTTCCTGGTGTTCAGATGTGTCTTCCAAACACAAAGTTTAGCTTTGAATGCATTTACTGCACTTATCATGTGCGGCAGGTGTTTGTTTTTTCCAGTGTTGAGGAAGCCCAAGGCTTTCCCAAACAAGGCCTGTTGATGAACCATACAGTGGTACTGTACCTCATAAAGTCAGGGAAATCGGGATCATTGCGGCACAGCGCTATAAACCCCAAGCGCACACCCCGTTAGTGTCAAGGGCTATTGTGAAAAGGTGAGGTTGCACTATAAACATTTTAAGGATGTTCAGAAATTATACTTGTCATACTTGTGACATTTCTGTGAAGACCCTAAAAGGTTTTCTATACATCATGACAGGCTACACATAAAATGTGGCACATTACCAATGTGCATGTTGTATAGCAGGTTGCAAGTCCCACTTCAAAATTTAAAACGCTTTCAAATGTCACCACCAGCTTTCATCTCCTCTGTCACAATGTGAGACTTTGTACTTTTCATATGGCTCCCTGCAAAGTTAATGTAGTCCTGATTATAGACTTTAAGTTGTTCCCTCCGTGTGGTCTTTCATTGCAAATTATTCTGTAAAGTTCTTGTCTCTGCAGCTCCCTGTTTCAAATTATTGTATAGTCATTTGTCTCCTGTGTACTGCATTTAGTTTCGCTTCCTTTGTGTCATTGTCTTGAACTGCCACTGTCGCCAAATGCTTGCTCATAGGGGGTCGTTTTGACTGTTGGGTTTTCTCTGTAATTATTGTAGGCTCTTTACCTTACAATATAAAGCGCCTTAAGGCAACTGTTGTGATTTGGCACTATATAAATAAAAGTGAATTGAACTCGGTTGTGCCTTGTTCTCCACCTATGTCCACTTTCCCTAATTTCCTTATGTGTATTTATAGTCTATTTCCTTTGTTCTTTTTCAGGTCATTTGTTAACCTCCCCTCGCTGCCTGTCTCTGAAGAAGTTTGGATGTTGCTGTTTATTTTTCCCTCTGTGGACTTCTGCATGCATCCTAATTCAAGGTTAGTTTTCAGTTTAACCTGCTGGTTTTTGAGTACTGCATTTGCATTCCTCTCACTCCAGACTTCATGAAAGATCACAAAATGCAAATGCAAAAAGCTGTTATACAATAAAATGTACAATCAATACATAGATTACTCATTTTTAATGATTAAAAATGTAATAATTTTGAGTTACCACTTAACCTAACCTGTTTAGACATACACACTACTCTGCTGCAGGAATAACATGCAGACTTCCACCGCAAACATGCTCTTTGCAAATTCCCATTATTTTGCTGTTTTAATTGGTAATATATAAAAAGGTATATTACAGTATGTCCATGTTTAGTTACTGAGTACTAATTGCTTTTTTGTTTTGTTTTTCTATTTGACAGATGCCTCTTCAAGATAAATTCCAAAAAAAGTTGAAAAAGGGAAGAAGAACACTTGGAGCAGGTGGCTGGTGGTCATCTTTCCCTGAAAGTGTGTGAACCTGTTCTCATCTGTCAAGAAAAAGGGATGCCAGTGACAGACCAGCCAGTTCTCTTATTCTCTGGGGAATTCCAATCAGTTTGCATGGTGCTGGGCTCTGAGCACAAGTTCCACTAAAGGAGTGCCAGTGTTTGTTCTGTTCCTCCTTGCACAAAGAAGCAGACATTGGTCCTGCAGCTCGGTTGATGCCCTTCCTGTCCTGCTCTCCTCTTGTAAATCTCCTGGTAGCTTTACCAGACTCTTGAGACTTTGCTTGGGGACACAGCAAAATGTCTAGCAACTGTACCTATGGACTTGCCATCCTGGGTAAGCCGGACTACCTGTGCAAAGGTCTGAATGGACTGTTCGATGCTACCAGTAGGAGAGAAATCTGGTCTTTGGCCACCTTTCCTTGAGGGTGGGCAACTGTTTTATTGTGTTTCACCTGAACTGTAGCTGTTGTCAACTGCATCTGGATTGAAACATAACTTTTCTGTCTACAGTACAAGTGTCCAAACATCTTTATACAGTATGTGAAACATGCCATGTTTAGTGTGACTCAAAATTTAGGGTGCCCTTGGTTTAATTGCTAGATATTTTAATTTTTATTCTGCTTTGTTTATATTATAAATTTGTGTTGCATATTAAGTTTTGAAATATTCATGATTTTACCTAATTGAGTTTATTATATAATTCATTATAATTTCCTCATAAACCCAAATAATAGCTTAACAACAGTATTTTGGCTTTTTTTTAAATAGGTGATATATCTTTTCATTACATTAATTATGGAATAAATGTCCAAGATTTTTTTTTACATAAAATTACATAAAACCCAACTGATAACAGTGCTTCTCTGCAATTTTAAGCCTGATGAACTGTATAACAACAGTGTTCGGCCATGTTATTAGGCAATTTCATTGTTTTCACACATGTAAATACTTTTTAATATTAATAAAACAGCAAAAATGCACAATATTTTATGAGTATTAAAAGATAAAATAACTATATATGAATGTATCATCACGTAGAAATAGGGAAATTTTCTTTAGGTGATGGTAAATTTTCTATTATTTTATGATACATTTCAGGTGCCCCAGCTGCCAGAATATTACCTTTTCTTTTTTTTAGGGATTTTTTTTTTTTTTTTTTTTTTACAGTGTAGTGAGGTGATGGCAGAGCCTGGGGGAGGGAGCAAAGCGGCCAAACACTCAGAGTGTTTCATGTTTGTCTGTAGGCAATGGCATTAACAACCCAACATGATTTAACTTCCTAATTTATCCACCTTTTTTATTTATGAGCCAGCAAGGCTTTTTAGCAAACACTGATGGATCTCTTTTAGTCTTTGGTCTCCACCCTGAGGACTTGGCAGTGGCATAAAAACTAAGATGGAAGGAAAAATGGGGGCTGAGAAGAGAGTAACAAAATAGCATTAGAGAAATGTGATGGGGTCATGTTTTGTTGATAAGACATGCAGGAAAATAAATTATATTTTTTTTAAAAGGCCACCATTTCTTTCTTGTTCCAAGCAGCTTTCTGTGTCCTCTATCCAACCCTTCTTCTGATTATCAAGTGTTTCTCTCTTAGATCAAATAAATCCTCTGTTCATGTAATTTGTCACTTCAATTTATTTATTTTTTGGCCTGTATACACCCAACTTTCTGCTTGCCATATTACACGTCAGGATCCACACACATTTAAGTAATTAAAAACTATTATTGATTTACATTTTTTGATATGATGTTGAGTGTATATATTCCATTCAGACAATCTGGTAACATTTAGATACAAGAGTTATGGTAAAACTACTTTCAGCTGTTCCCTCACCACAAGGGCAGCTGCTGCCTTTACTTAGTCACTTTTGTAATTTGCCCAACAAGTAATTATAAACACTGAGTAGAGAACACCCACAGAGAAAGCTGCAAACCTGTGGAATATTACAATTAAATGTAGCAATTAGATTTATTCTTGTTCTTCTTAATATGGTACATTGTACTTTTTTGTTAGGGTCACAAAACTTGCTGTAGCTCTTGTGATGTGTGGAGGCTGTGTGATCTGTGTAACACTTGAAACCATAATTATGTAAGTCATTTTCTAAAACACGTAGCAGTAAAATGCATATTGGAAGTAGGTCTAGATATTGTCTAAGGAGTGCGATGTCAAAGAGAAATTTATGCAGTGTTATGCAATCTGCAATTCCAAAGAGCAAATCACAGTCAAAATAAATAAATAAATAAAGTGCCAGCAAAATATTTTATCCATGTTCACTTAATAACACCAGAAATAAACTTTCATAATCTAAAACCTATATAATAAGGATTTTTTTTCCCCCATTTTTGGCCACAGCGGCTTTTATCGGTGTAGAGACAGGAAACGGGGGAAGACACAAGGCAAACTGGCGACAAGCCGGGACTCAAACTTGCGCTGCCCGCACCGCAAAGCGGTATATGAAAATGGTCGCCTGCTCCACCCCTGAGCCACCCAGGTGCCCTTAATAAGGATTTTTTAAACTTACTTTCTAGAATACCTTTAATTGAAAATCCCTATTTAAAGTCCATTTAACACCTTCTGAGCTTTCAATGTGCAATCACAGGATAGGGATGTTTGTCCACATTGAATCAAAGACAGGAATTCTTGTCTTTTCCAGAGTTAGATGAATTAATTTTTTAGGGATTACTCCCAGATTTTAGTAAGACTAATCATAGCAGACATAAAACTAACCATTTTAATATTAACTTAATCAATTACGGTAGTAACTATTCTTGTGAGCCACAGTACAATTACAAAAGCATTTTACCTATCAAAAATTTATAAAGCATGCAATATTCCAGGCTTGTGTCTCTAAAAGGTGTGCCTATTAACAATACAAGGTATGACTCAACTGTTTGCTATCAAGTGTGGCCAAACAGGCTGCAGGTATAATTTATTACTTAGACAGTAGAATCCAAACCATAATCAATCTGTTGCCAGTGCTGAAAGTAACACTCCATCCAGCAACTTACTTTGTGCCATATACCACAGGGCACCTTTAGAGCTCTGCCAAAACGACCCCATTTCAAGGTGGAGTAGTTTTGGCAACAACAGCACACCAGGCAGTGGAGGTCATGGTCATTATGTGGGAGTATTTAATGATAATACAGAACAAGCTTAATAGACAAAGTTTCCTGCACATGTACAGTATATATTAACAAAAATCAGTCATGAAATGCTTGTGGTTAAAATAAAAAAATTGGTTAAAGAAAAGAGAATTATTGCAAAATAACTTTTCATCATTACAAATATGAGACCTGGTCAATATAAAGTTGATAGAATTCCATCCATTTTTTTGACAGACAACACGACTGGAAAAGTTAGTTATTGGCCTAACAATCATATGGTTGACGAACCATGTATAGAAGGAACAGCCCCGGCAGCAGCACGTGCTAATGTTTGGGCTACAGCAGTCATACACACCAGTATTTTAGGAGTGTGAGCAAGATAAAAGACAAAATGACAACAGAAAATGTTAAGGAAAACTTGAGCGACAGCATCACCAAACAACACTCCAACAGACTCATCCAAAGGGTCAAAGGACATTGTCGAAAAGAAGGGTCAGAGGAACACCCTAGCATGGAGATATTTTGGCTATTTAAAGTCTGACAAAGAAGCAGAGTAGCATATACTTCAAACTGTATTGAAAGCATGTTCCCACAAAGGCATGTAACACCACAAATCATTTTTACCATCTGAAGCAGTGTCGCCATTTAGAGCACACACAATGCAAGATTATACATTCGCACACAGTTTCTTCAGTGCCATCCTTTACAACAGAAAATGAAGAGACACAGTGATATCACACATGCAAGAGCCTACTTTATTGTAAAATCTATGATTGCACTAAGCACAGTCAAATATGTCGTATTTAAGCAGCTGGCTCAAGTAAGTGACCCTGATTAACCTTATATCTTCACTTGGGAATACAAAGAAACCTTTAACCTTGACAGAAATAGCGATTTGACTAATATCGTGATATATATAGATATCGACCGATATGAAAAAATATATATAGTGGTAAGATATTTTTCCATATTGCCCAGCCCTAGGTCAAAATTATCACTACATGGGCCCTTGGATCCACAGACAGAAATTTATTTTCACTTAATATTTTAATATGAATGTGAGACATCTGTAGAATATGTAAGTGGAAAACCAGAGGCAACAAGTCCCCTTTAATCCTCTCACTGACTCAAATCTGTTTGGTATGCTGTAGCTTGCAAATCCCCTGAACTCCAATGTCCAATCATTGTTTAAAAGGAAATGCTGATGGTGAAGGAGACAATATAATCACCAAACCTTTAAGACCTGATCTGATATCAGCCTCTGGCACAAAAGCTACATCTCTTATTCTATCGTATGTTATGAAAATCTTGGCTTGCTGATCGAGGTCAGCTGAGGGGAGTGGTATCTGACATGACGCCCTGCAGGATCTGATGTGAGTTCAGCAGATGTCTGGTTAAACCACCTACAGGGCAAGCAAGGCTGTCTGCAAGATACGGCCAGAATGACCTCTGAGCTGCCTGTCACCTTATCTCTCTCCACAGGAACACACACACACACACACACACACACACACACACACACACACACACACACACACACACACACACAGAGAGAGAGAGCTTATTTCCATTTGTGCTTTTACAACGAGCAACTCCATTTAGACTTTATGTCTATGATCTTTGTATCCAGCTGTTGTAAGTATAACGGTGGACTGACCTTCACCTATTAGGTCAAAAACATCTCAAACAAGCAGTAAAAGGACTGAAAAGGACTGAAAAATAACTTGACACATCACACCAAAAAGAGGCAGGAATAAAAGAGAGAAGACATGAATCAAATAGGACATCTTGATTTCATAATATATTTGTTCTTTAAATAATAAGTGTTTTTACAGCTCAGACTCACCTCTGTGAGCCAGAGCGAGTGGATTGTTCTTGTATTTTAAAGTAAAGAAGAAGAAGTGGAACTAAATAAGAAAGCAAAGAACAAAGCCGATCTGACCATGAATTATTTACACCTTCATAATCTGTATAGCTTTAGGCTATTTTAGTTTAGAAGAAGACCAAATTAAAGAACTGAAATACACTGAAGATAAAAAAAAATAACTCAGTATTATAGGTGAGCTGTAGAAGCTATATCATAGGTCAACCACGAGATGAGAATAGCTGGGTGATTTCAGTGAGGTCCGTGTAGTAGCACTGCAGAGTTGCCCGGGAAAAAGGTGAAACTTGCTGTACTCTTAATGTACATGGGAGTAAGCTGTCTTGAAAATCAAGAGGACTGTGGCACACATTAGGAATGTGGCATCAAGTCTACAGTTTATGGCCCATTTCTTCAAACAGAAGATAAAATAATAGTTCCCTTGACAATCAGTTCAATAATCCAGAATCATATCATTAAGTCTATTTTGTTAAAATGACAAACGAATGCTAAATCTTTCAAAGACTTCACTAACGTTTAAATTGTGCGTTTTCAATAATATCAAAGCATGCAAGTGTTCTAATAAAATGCTCAAAGTCATCATTACAATAGGAAAAAATGGGCATCAGTTTTTAAATGACCATCAAAGAAATAGAACAAATGCAAGTATTTACTGCCGGGCAATACAACTACAACTTACTGATGAAAAAACCGAAGCCATAAGAGAAAAATGAGAACATTTGAACTTCTTTAATAAGAATAAGAAGGTGCAAAAGCTTTTGACAGGCAACTGACACAGGCTGTTATTGTGTCTATACACTATCACTGTAGTATGATTATCCACTCCCTGCGATGTGTATGCAATAATGTCATTTTTAAAAATCTGATTATGTCAAATCTTAGGCTGTGCAGGCAAAAAAAGAGAGAAAGAATTTGGGGTGAGGGGTGGGGAGGGCAGTCATACGTAAAAAGAAAGCAATGGCCAGAAAATAAGAAATGGAAGGTAGAAACGTGTGTGTGTGTGTGTGTGTGTGTGTGTGTGTGTGTGTGTGTGTGTGTGTTTTGGGTAAGGAGGGTTGTAGTTAATAATTTAGAAAATGAGGAGGAACAAAAGAAGATGGACTATGAGGGGAAACAACAGATGAGAGGCCACAGGCCTAATGCAGTGTCCTCTTTCTGTAACAAAGCAAACTACACAAATAAGCTCTTGTAACTAAGGTAATGCCCATTTAATAAATTACCCACCCTGAAAAGAACACAATACAGTGCTTGCAAATGCAATCCACATTAACAAAACACGGGATGGGAGTAAAGTAATTAAACAGGCTACACAAACAAGACAGAGACTGATTCTTTTATAAGATAAACAGGAGCCCATTTAAACATCTGCTGTAGTCTGAAACACTTCGTGGACATTTTGTTTAATGTCCTTACAAACAAAAGTAAACATAGAGTTAAGGAAACTCAGCATCACAAGAAACAAAAGAACATTAACAGGGTAAAAGCACGCAGAAAAATATGCATGGGATATTTATGAATTTGGAAATAGTGTCAAATAGTTTGTCCAGCAACACAAAGCAGCTCTGACTCCATTATTTACCATGCTCCCAGCACTCTCTAGTTCAATTCAATTCAATTTTATTTATATAGCACCAAATCACAACAAGCAGTCACCTCAAGCGCATAAAGTTGTGTCTAGTAAAGTTATGTCTTCACAGCAAGTTGTGCTTGTGAACCATATTGTGCGAAATATATTTTTTTTAAAAATCCCATTATTTAACACACACTGTTTGTATTAAAAATATTGGCCGATATATATTGATGGAAGTTTTACTTATAGAATGTGTCCACCTCTGCTAGGATTGGCTACTTTCTCTTTGTCTCGGTGGAAAGTGGTTATTTTTAAAAAGCAAATGTATTGATGGCAGCTATTGCATAGCAATCTAGCAATTATTCCCACAAAGTCTGCAAATGTAATAAAGGGAGATCATGAAAAGCTAGAGGAGCCATTGCACATATGTAATTAACATAAAGGACCTTTCACTGTTACCATAGCAAGTAGCTGTTACAGAACAACTGAGTTCTCAACAACCCAACCACCCACCCATGCATATGCATTTGCCATTTAGCTGTATGATATTCTAAGCATGAGTTTATAAAAATCAAGTACTGTAATTTTATAGCAGTCAATTTGCACTCACTCTAGTAGATGTAACATGTAAACAATGAAGTGGGAAAAGGCCATCTAAAGCATATTTCCTGTATAATTATACAAAATTTTGATCCTGCTCATATAGTGTGTCCAAACTTTTGACTGGTCCTGTATATAAGATTCTAGAAGATAACATGGACACAGAAACAACAGCTAATGTATGGACTGGGAAACAAAATTTCCCTATTTTCCTATAATATTGTTCATAATAAATAGGCAGTCCAAGCTTCAAGAAGTCATATTGCTAAATGTAAGTTGTTTTCCTAATTATGTTGTAGTTTCGATTGTAATTGCGTCCAGATTCTGCTTACAACCCATCCCCTTTTCAGGGAGTACTACATTTGTCAGACTTATGGTTTGCAGTTATATTCAAATCGTCACAATAACGAATCACAATCCCGTCTGTAGATACTGAAGCAACAAAGGCATTTTGGTTAAGCTGGGGGAGACTGATAGCCACTGTGACATCACCCACTGGGATGTTAAAATTAGCATTTTGGCTTCTGCTACAGTTTGTTGTTTGTTTGGAGCCAGAAGTTTAAATACTTGGAGAAGGTGGAGTGTTAACTGATGAGCTAAGGAGAGCAAGCTTGGTTAGCAAGCTGTATTCATTAAAAAACAAAATAAGATATTAAGATATACTAAGCACCAACTTCTCAGATGGGCTCTACAATAAATAAGGCCATATTTTTGTTACATAATTCCACTGAAAAGCTATGGTTGTGCATCTTGATACCCTAAAAAGGTACCAAGATGCACAATCATAGCTCAGAGGCTCAGTTTAATAACCTGAATAAGCATAGGTGAGGCATAGCAAACAGCTATCAGCTACAGCTGCCTGTGTCATCTGCCAATATTTTTTGCAAGACTGGATATTCTAGTAGACTGCAGACAAAATTGTTCTTTAGATATTTTCCTGCTCTGTTACAGTTAATATAAACGTTTGCGACTTGTTAATTATATTTCTCGTACATTAAGTAGAAAAAGAAGCGCATTCCCATGCAGACAGAAATAGGCTGGTAAAGCAAACAATGGCGAAGAACAATGAGGAATCAAATGAGTCCAAGAATGAATGAGTCCAAGGAAGCGTGCAAAAGTCAGGGTAGACACAGAGACATGTATGCTGGAAAGCATCAAGACAGACAAAAGGAAGGGCTATAAATACACAAAGAAGTAATTAGAAAGAAGATGCAGGTGAAACTAATAAAGGCAGAAGAGGCCGGCCTTAAAAGGAAGAAAAAAAAATGAAGGAAGCAAAGTAACAGTAACACACAAGGTGAGAAATTAACAAAAAAGAAAAAGTAACAACTATGATTCAGAGAAACAAAATGCACACATAAAGTGAAACCACAGGAGACAAGATAAAAATGTAGACACTAAAACCAAAACTACAAAAAAGACTATTATGATTTTCTCATAGTATTAATGGAAAGTATAGTTTAGTCGGCATTATAAATCATTCAGAATGTACTTACTGCTGAAAATTAGCTGAATATAAGCACAATTTTTTGGAGACAGTGTTGATCCTGACTACCTTATTCCATCAACAGTTGCATATTAAAATGTTCTGATTCCTTCCCGGAAAAAAGAAGCAAGTAAATAAAATCTGCTTACTCACTATATTACTTATCAAAAAGTAACTGGCAAAATAAATTAGCTGAACATAAACATATTTTCGAGGAAGCAGTTGCAAATGGATGGCATGTAACTCTGTAAACCGTAAATGAATGTTATTATGCAGATCTGTTCTTCTGTCATTAGGCCACAGATGAATTTAGTCCTGTGTACTGCTGTGTGCTATGAATGTAAAAGGTAAGGTAATAGAAGGAAAGTCAACCTAATTAAATACAGTTGCATAAGTAATACACAGTCTACTTATTAAGACCCTGAGACAAGGTAGCAAGCAGAGGATCACACGAGATTTTGCCATCATTTTTTTTTTTTTATTATTCTTTATTTACAGGCATCGACACATTTACTGAAAGAAATGCTCACTGTAGGCAACAACTAACACTGAGAGCTTATTTCAAAAATGCAGACACACACACACACACACACACACACACACACACACACACAGCAAAAAATTACTTTCATATTTAAAGAAGAAATATACAAAAATACGCTTCTGTGACTTTCCATTGTTTCCTCCATAGATGTTAAATGTTTTATACTTTTCTCATTATTACTGCGCTCTCTTTCTGCCTTGTGCTTGCAGTAATGTTTGCCCTAAATTTCACAAAAACAGAGCCTGTCTCTTTTTTATCAAACAAAAAAGACCACAAGGGAATCAGTAAAATATTGCCCCCATTTCTTTTTCTGCCTTTTTCACCATTTCAATCTGTCTAATTATGAGAGCTATAAAGGATAAAAGGAATGCTAATGGAATGATGGACAGGTGCATGTAGAAAAACCCAGTAGTAAGGGGAAGGATATAGTGACCTGCTGAGCTTGAATAAGCAGAAACTTTGTCCATATACACGCAAACCTCAAACTTTATGAACATCTTACATCACTCTTTTTCGTCTCACTGTCTTTATTATTTTCACGCTGCTTTTCTCGGTCTCATGTAACTCTCCTCTGACTGAGCTAGACTTAATTAACCTTTATGAAAATGTGAAGTGCAATATTATCAAGACATTATAGTCGGTTTCAATTAGAGTTTTCACTGACGTTTCACTAAAGCAAATACGCTGCCAGTTAAGGAAGCGAAAGCCAATTATTCTAGAAACCTGTTCGAACTTGTAAGCATTTTGAGAGTTGATCCACTTTGCTAGTCTGGTGAGGAAAATAGTTCTTGACAGAAAAATAATTCACATTTTCATATGACCTGCATTATCTCAGAAGTGGCAGACAAAATAAACTCACACTTATTAATGAAGTGCGGTCCTGCAAAAGAGTAATGGCTGATTTCAAGATCATTTTGGACTATGCAGTACCATCTGGAATGCGCCTGATTGGCAGCAGCTTTTTGTTTTTTTTAGCATGACGATGATCCCAAACACATGCAGTAAAAGCACACCTGGATAGAAAAACACATGGATTGGCCTCCCCAAAACCTGGACCTCAACATTATTGAAGCAGAACAAAAGGCAGCCAATATCCAAAGCAGAGCTCTGAATGTCCTTCAGGAAGCCTGGAGAACGATTTCTAAAGCTTATTTAAAGAAACTACAAGCTTGCCTAAGAGAGATCAGGCTGTGTTGAAGGATAAAGGTGGTCATACCAATCAAATATTGACTTTAAAGCTCATTAGAATTGTACAAACCCTGTTTTTGCCTTACATGCTGTATTTTCATGAATGTTTACAGTTGTCTCAACAAATCTCTGCACCCATTTCCCACTTTCCTCCCAAAATATAAAGAAATGAGGGATTGCTGACGTTTTTTTGTACTGCAGCTTTTCTGGGATATGAAGCAAAACCTAAAACATTGACAATCAGTGGTGTAGATTTCAAATAACAGTATAACTTCTCTATCCAATAACATGTCTTGAGGCAGATGAAAAGCTATTATCTCCCAAACTGGGAATTAATTATTTTAAGGGGCATAGAATAATTATAGACATTCAGTCAGTTACAAAATTGGCCATTTTGTGACATGTTGGCAAGGGAGCATTTAACCATGAGCAATCATTAAATGTTTTATGTTTTATCTGATACATTTTATAATGTAATTCAGAATTGTAAGACTTCACAGCAATAATGATAGTGCTGCTGAACAGATACACCATATTCATGATTATTGACAAGAGTTTTTTTTTTTTCCTCCTTTGGCCGTGTGATATTTTGATAATGTGCAGCAATCTGTTTAAAATGATAATATCTGGCTACCCACCAACACCTGCTGTGCATTTAAATCAACTACAGGTCTGAAGCTCTGCACAAATCTCTTGTGACAACATCCCCACTGGAGAGAAGAATTAGGTTTGGCAGGATCCTGCAGTGAATTTTAACATACTTATCAAAGCATAACAATAGTGAATTAATAACTTAACTGCACATACTTTAAATAATTGTTAAGGACAGATGAGAGAGATGGGGGGAATAAAGAGGAGGAAAAGAAGTAAAGGTCACTGGTAATGGTGTATGTGATGTACATCAGATCTGATTAAGGTGCTGAGTTTTTTTCTTCTGAATACAGAATTGAGGCAAGGAAGTCATTTAACAGCCAATTCACTGCTCTGTGACGCACACAAGAATAAAGTTATACGTTACCTCAAGATGGAAGGAGAGATTGAGGGTGCAGAAAGAGAAGGAAATTTTCACAGGAAAGATAAAGGACAAGTTTTTGTTGTTGCTCTGTTTGTACATGTACAAGATCAGAGGTTAAACTAGTACAGAGGAGGAAACGGAACTGTCCATGTGGAAGACCCAAAACAAAGGTATGCAGGACTTTTAGACCGCAGTGGGTAATTTTCATAAATTTCTCAGTATGATCATAAAATAAAGTTTCACAAAAGCAGAAAAGGTTTAGTTCCTGTTTAATATATTTCTTTTCTTTACATTACTTAAGCCTTTCCAAATATCAGTGTTCTTTAGTTTGCAAAGTCTTGAGCGCCTGGTTGCAAAATAAATGAAAAACTAAACTTTCTATCCATGTTAAGCTGCCATCGCCTCAAGATACAGATGTTTCTGTTAAGTTTTAAATATTTAACAAACATATTTTATGTTAATGTCTCAGTGAAGGTTGTTTATGAAATACCAGAGAAGCTACACTAGCCATTATTTTTATAAAAAGAAAATAAGTGAGATTGGGTGGATAGCAGTTTTGTAGGTGGAAATAATGTAAACTAAGTATTAACCTGAGTGGGATGGTGCCTTTGCAGTGCAGGAAGAAAGGGTTATAAATCATTCAAAAAGCAGCCGTGTAAGCTGTTTGCATAGAATATCTGTTATGTGAATATGATTTTCCTTAATAATTTGGATAAACAAAACCTAATAGGCTTTACTGCTAATGATATTTATATGTATATCTCAGTGTGTATTTATGTACCTGTATATTTAGAGGTTTATCTGCTGACAGGTAAACCACTGAACAGCTTCCATTGAGAATGCACTACACCGCTGATGTCCACATCAAGCCTAAACAACCTCTGACAGCAGAGCATCAGAGAGAAATGTTACTTTTAATTGGCCCATCAGAGGCCATTGCAATGCTGTTTATGTCATACGGTGGGGGAAATAATTATTTGATCTTCTGCTGAATTTGCTCACTTATAAAGAAATGAACAGTTTCTAATTTGTATGGTAGTTTCATTTTAATGGAGAGAGACAGAATATCACATTACATAAAAGTTATAAATTGATTTGTATGTCTTTGAGTGAAATAAGTATTTGATCCCCAAGCAAAGCATGACTTAGGACTTGGTGAAGAAACCCTTGTTGGCAAGCACAGAGGTAAGTTGTTTTTTGTAGTTAGTCACTAGGTTTGCACACATCTCAGGAGGGCTGTTTTAGGTTTCTTTTGTTGTTTTTTTTGTTTTAGGTTTCTTGGTTGCCGCTTGGCAACTCGAAGCTTCAGCTCTCTCAATAGATTTTCTACGGTGCTGAGGTCTGGAGATTGGCTGGACCACTCCATGACCTTAATGTGTCATGACTGCTGCAGGCAAGGCAGGGAGGACCCCAGTGCAGGACACAAGGCGAGAGCGTACATAAGCCTTAATCTTTTATT
>JAVDPK010002841.1:90834-105860 GCA_034780415.1 Cichlasoma orientale
CACCCCCCCCCCCCCCCCCCAAAAAAAAAGAAGACAATACATCTAAGACATATAATCACTTCTGAGGTAAGAGTTGGAAAAGTATTCTGATTTCATTTGTCGGGCTTATCATTATCTATTTCATCTTTGTCACCAAAGGACTTATTTCAGCTTCAAGTGTCGGTTTCTTGAGCTGAAAAACACTGAAGACGCGGTTTGTTGTCGACTGAATACTGTCGACAACACGAGGAGGGGAATGAGCGCAGCACCCGTATTATCACTGATCAAAGAGTCAAGATTTCAAAGACTAATTCCTGCTCAACACATGGACAAGCTCGAGTCTCGGGAACAGAACAGCTGCAATCTCGTTTCACATCATCTTAGAGGAAGCTGAAAGTCTTACTCAAGAAAGAAACCGCATAATATTTAATTATTACCCAGCTTTATTTACAATATCCCCCCAATTCTGTCATTGTATTTCAGTAAAGTGTTGATGCTTCCTATAAAGCCTCTCCAATCATTTTAACAGCAATCCCACAGTACTTCAGATTTTTTTTTTTTTTTTTTTTTTTTTGGTGTCTCTCAACCAACACTACAAGGAATCTAATGAGCCCTCTTGAGAATACAATTCCCTCTCTTCCTTCAGTCTGATCTACTGAGGAAGGCCTGGTCATAAAGTGCCAATCGTCTGTTCACTGCATTTCTGCAGCTTCACAGAGTGAGCTCTGCAGGAGAAATAAATCTAACATCACACTCGGAACATAAATGTACTGAACAGCTGTGATGTCATTTTGCAAAAACAAGTATTGATGACACTGGAAGTGAAAATGCATTTTCATTGTCAGCCTCAGTCAGTTCTGCCTTTCAGCCAGGCTCCAGAGAGGCTATTTTAGTTCTTTATTATATCATCAAGGCAACACTCCATCAGATCCCCATTGGAAAGCAGAGTCAAGTGGTTTGTTTTATATATTCGGAAGAAGTAATTTTTTTGTAGAAGTTTGCTTTTCATTAACCACATGGCATTTGGATAAAACTGATATAAACTTTGAAGCAATCTATGTTTAAATCCAAAATAACACAACTATTAAAAACACAATTTTATTAAATAAATCACCACTCGGATGATTCATTTTCTGCTTTACCTCCGGTAATCCTCTCAGTGCCACGGACGAGCTTAGGAACGTGTCCTGAAACCATGCTGCAAACGCTGATTTATCTTGGATGAAGCTTTGTGAAGCACAGCCTGCTGCTGATGGTACTCCAGAGTTTTAGAGACCTGATGTGAATAACAAAACAGACTAATAGCCACTTAAACAGTCAGTGGGATGATCATTTAAAAAAGACACTTTGCGATAAATGGTGGCAAGTAGTAAATCCAGAGACATCTTAACTAACTAAAACACCCCCCACTGTGCCTGCGCACTGCCTGCCCATGTACAGTAAACAGGACTTTTATTGGACTGGCACTCAAAGCCAAGAAAATATAAATGACCAAAACTGAATAGGAGAGACTGCTTTCAGTGTTTGTTTGTTTTTTGTTTGTTTGTTTGTTTGTTTATGTTGGATATAAAATTGTGAACCTCTTCTGTAGATTATTTACCTCTGTACCCCACTGTGGCCGCAGCAGCAGGCATTTTACTATTATATACTATTTGTGTATAGTATATAATATGTATTTATGCTGGAGGAGGATGAAAAACTTTGTGAAAGGAGTCCAATATGCAGGGCCAGCCCAAGCATTGAAGGAGCCCTAGACAAAATCTGATTTGGGGCCCCCCTCATATCATTTCATTGTCACCTGAGCCTAAACATTATTAATGCTGGAGGATTGAAGTTGAATATTCATTTTTTGGGATGCATTGCTCTTTCAGCCCCATGTACTTAAACCCATTGAAAACAATATATTTCAGTATGATATACATTGTAAAACAATGTCATGTCCATGACAGTGAAGAGGGTGGGACAAGTATCAATGCATATCATATTCAATTCCACCCCAAGACTACAACTACAAATGAGGCATGAAAGCGAGGTCTACTAGTCTATCCGTGCAACCTGACCACAGTGTGAAAACAACAAACCACCTCAGAGACAGTTGGATTAAACCACCATATCTCACAAATACACAGTTATGTCTGAACATGCATGCATGAATAAAGCCAAGATATGCCCAGCTAGCATGTCCTGTCCACTGAACCTTGTAAAGATTCAACAGCCCTGACATATAAGAAGTCACAATTCTATAGTGTGGCAGGCAGGATAAGGACCCAAACACACGACTCAGGGAAGCATGAACTCAGAAATACACAGCTTATCAGGTACAAGGAAACTAGGAAAGCTCAGCTGGAGCTAGTAAGTCCAGGAATAGGAATACACAGGGAAGCTCTGAACCAGGAAACACACTACCTAAGTGAGATGACGTGGCAAAGAACAGAAGGACACAGACAATATATACACCCGAGATGGGATACACAAGGAGCACAGCTTAACAAGACAAGGGAAGCGAAACTGAATAGGATACGAAAGGCACAAAATTCAGAACTGCAAAAACACAATAAACTAGGTAACCTTAAACAATATAAAACTGAAAGTCCAAAAACTAAAAACCCAGGACCATGACAATAAGATCCAAGCAAACGGTATATTAACTTGAGGTCGGTGACACAGGTTGACAGGTTGTGCTTTTTGATAGAGATCTAGTGACATGATAAAGACCATACCAAACTACACGTTTGGAGTTGTTTACCAGTTAAACATTTTATAATTGCTCATGAAAACATACCTTTGTCTTTTTTCTCTAATCTTCTCTTGTTCCTCTTTTCTGCACCAGAGAGACAGGTCCTTTCTGTGATAGTTCTGTTTCGTAGCCTCATCCACAAATGACACTAACTGACGGACCATCAAGACACCTCACCTGGAGCACTGCCGAGCGCCTGCCTGCCCAAACTACCCAAATGCACACTGACACACGAAGTCAGACAGCAAGTAGCCTACTTATTAAATTAGTGTTGCTACTACTGTACAATTCTGGAGTGTTGTAATGGTTTGTTCTTTCTTTTAGGACACTGGCATGCTAAAAAAAAAAAATAATAATTATGAAAAATTTGGGTGAGCTTGGGGGCCCCCTGGTGGTCAGGGGGCCCTATGTTGCCTATGCCTCAGCCTTGGAAACTACGGGTCAACAAGTCACAAACTTGCTCCTGTTCAATGACGGCAATGCTGAGGTGAGTTGTTGAAGATTTCCAGAACTTCCCCGTCGATAACCGCTTCTGTTTTTGCCACCGTTAGCTAAAGTTAGCTAGCATTACTGAAACTTTGTTCGAGGTGGATCTAACATCGTAAACACCTTCGACACTTAGCAAATAAATTCGCATACGATGAGAATGTAATCAAACTGTTGGTCAGAGGGAATAAGTGTGATTTAACAAGTAACAGAGTTTTTTATTGTCATCATACGTACAGTGAAATTAATCATTATACATACAACGAAATTTCGTTAACTAGGTTTTTAGCACACTCAACCCAAACATTAGCTGGCATAATCAAAATCAGTAATTGCAACAATATCGGGAATAAATAACCATCTTTATGTATGTTTTCATGTGTTACAGCCCTGGCTTTGGTTCAGGAAATGAGGCTTGAGATGAGGAGGAAGAGAATGCGGTGGAGTTCAGGAAAGAGAAAGCAGTGGTGGAGGAGGCAGTTGAAAGTGAGGAGGAGGAGAAATAAATAAGGATAAAGGGATAATGAGAAATATATATGATGAAATGTATATTGTCATATAGTTTAAAAGAGCTACTTGTGATTGTTAAGTTAAAACTGACACTTTACAGCAGTATCTTTAACTGTATTTGGGTGTTTAGAATATTCATCTGATTTCTTTCAGAATTCTCAGGAATCTGGAACATTCTAATAGAGTTTTAATAGAGTTTTATTGGGCTATAGAAGGTTAATTCACTTAAAATCAGAAAATGCTAAATATGCCCATGTCATTTTTTATTCATAACTTAGAACAAACCTTTGTGAAAGCATTCACATACACACAAGGTATTCCTAGTGAGCCAACATTTGCACAGGTCTGTCACTCCCAGTGTGTTACGTATGCATGTAAATGATCCCTCGGTTTCACACTTAAATGCACTGGGTAATTTTTCAGAATGCAGGGTAAATGTTGTTTCAATTTCTTAGTTTTAACTCAAACACACACACACACACACAGACACGAATGTACAGTCATGAGGAAAAGTGCAGTTCTGCAAAAAACTAATTACGACCTTTCTGCTTCCACAAGAATTAAGAGGGTAAGCAGCAGTCAGGTGCTGCTAATCAAATGCACTTGATTAAGTGTTCATCATGAAGTTTGAGCACTTCTATAAAAAGCAGTTTTGGCCATTTGTTGGTCTGGAGCATTACTATAATGCTGTGACTGGACCTTAAGCTGTGAATAAACAAATGCCAACATATCTCAATTCACTGAAGAAACATTGCAACGAAGAGTGGGCCTAAATTCCTCCACATTATGTAAGAGGCTGATAAAGTCATACAGAAAACCATTACTTGAACTCTTTGCTGCTAAAGGTGGTACAACAAGCTAATGAATCATGGGATCCCATGAATCTCATCTCCCTCTCTCGGGTGGGTGAACAGTCTACGGGTCGTCTTGGCTTTTTTAGGCTCCTGCCCCTTTGGATCTGGCGCTTAGGCTCTTTTCTTGTGGCACCATGATCAGAGCCCTTTGTGCTGTCCTTTAGGTCATCCTTTTCTAGCCACTGATGTCAGGCACTTCCGTTAATCTGCTGATGGTGCATCCCATGGAGGGGTTTGGTCTTCTACAAAACTTCCTTCTCCTGTTCCTTATTACCGTCAGTCTTCAGCTGCCCGAGGCACTCTTGTAGCAGCTCATCTCAGGGGGCTAGCTTCCTGATGTATTCATGGATGGTCCTCGTTTCATCCTGGATCGTGTCTCTGACACTCACTTACCCTCGCCTTCTGTCTTTCTGTTGCTCATAGAGCCTCAGGGTGCTGGACTTTGGGTGGAAAGCTCAGTGCATTGTGAGGAGTTTTCATGTCTTGACATCAGTGGCATCTATCTCCTCCTGTGGCCCACGTTATTATTCCAGCAGGGTTTCTGATAATACCAGCAGGGTTGGGCATACGTACATCAGATCCTGTGAGAATCTGGAACATTTGAGATTTTGGAACGAGAGAATAAATGTATAAATTTTCTACTAATCAATTAAACAACTAATTGGTTCAGCACCTTTTTACCAACTGTGTTGCTATAGCAATAGTTATTGTTAAATTCACAATAAATTCACAAAACAGTCTGTTTACATTTACTTCACCACCAACAAAGGAAGAAAAATCACAACATACACTGTGGTGGGGTTTTTTTTCTTTATTTTTTCAAAATTCTTCTACACAAGCAATTTTGTTTTATTTGCACTTGTGTATTCAGATCTGTATTTGTATGGGCTGCCTAAACCAGGAAAAGAATACAATGGGAAGAGGGTGTGAGAAAATGCAGCCACCATTTACAAATATTAATGTCACCAAAACAAATTGAGGTCTCATTGCACTTTAATGATTCTAAGAAACTTTCCAGGCAGAAGGGGAAAAAAATCAATGCTCCCTTTAGCCATATCTATCCTGTTCTGACTTAACAGGCAGCAAGAGCACCTCTGGTGTTTTACCCTGATCAATAATAAATAAACAAGACTAGTCACTTGTTTTCTTCAGATTAAGGAGAGGTGTATGTAAAATGCTGAATATGTATTGCCTGGGAGAGCTTGGTGCTTGAACAATAACCATCTCCCTTTCAGTCTTAGTACCTCATTATGAAACATTTGAATTATGCTTATTTTGTTGCAGTGTGCTTAAACTAATACAGTATAAAACAGAAAAAAGGAGTTTGAGATGGTATGAATTGCTACATAGTTTTGACAAGCTTTTTTTGGGGAGGTTCAGTTTTGCTGGAGATTTAGCACTGCCCATTTTTACCTATGCTGGGGCCGCATAGCCTCAGGAAAAGTGGACATACTCTGTATGTTAACTAATCCATTTTGTTAGAGCAACAGCATGATGAAAAGCCTTAAATGCTATGTCACATGAGGGTTTCCTGAGTCACACCTGCTACATATTAGATAGATAGATTTTTTGCTATTTTGCATTGTGCAACACAGAGAGAGATAAAAACACTTTTTTTAAGAGTGGTGTGATTATATTAAGTTCATCGTTCTCTCTGGATGATGCCGTTAATTGTTCATAGAATGAGTCAAAAGCCGGGAGAGCTGTCTGAACGAATCACGAGCTGGGTTCAGTCAATAAGCAAAGTAATCAAAAATACAACCATCATCGTCACAGCATTTCTAATCACCATAATTACAGAGCTGACACAAGCATTAATCAAGACGTTCACATTTAAATTGAATTTGACATGATTTTGTATTTTACTCTTTTCTTTTTACTGCTGTTTTATACAAAAATAAATATAGCTGTTTACTAAAATACTGGCTGCATTTTACAGATACCAACAAACTTCAGTTAATAACATGTTTCTAAAATGGATACATCAGAGTCCAAAATTACTATTCAGCTAACACCAGCTGCTGGTTTGGATTGTCTCTGGCAGAGAAACTGATAATGACCACCTGCTAAACAAACAACAGGGAGTGTGTAAGATTATATTATTTTGAACGCTTCAGTTATAGGTAGTCCATCTGTTTCACTCTTCAGTATGTTTACCTGATGATATATTCATCGACCAAGCCAGTTAAATGAAGCAAAAATTATAGATCTAGATGAAGAAGAATTCAGGCCGGAGTTGTGCTGAGATCCAAACAAATCTCTTACATCTCAGCTTTTCTTTTAAGTATTAAAAGCTTATGAAATTGTGACTAAAGACATAGTACTGTGTGATGAATCATGAAGAGGCTAGCTAGTGCATAAACACATTACTGCTTAGCTTCCTTTTTCGGACATATTTATTAGTGGATGAACACAAATATGTCGCCAGTCCTCACAACTTAAAATCACAACTTAGACTCTTAAGACACTTCTCTTCAGAGACAAACAAATAATAACTATTAAAAAAAATATGGAGCATTATGTCAATAATTGTGACTGTTGCTATGGTGATTAAACACTGGATTACTGTGCCTTTAATACAACAGACCCAGACGCACTGACAACAGAGCAAGAAGTCTGTGCTGCTGCTTTAGCGAGGAGAAGAGAAGGGCTGCTCTTTGTCAAATGTAGATAAATTAAAGATGTTTCATTTCCTCTCCAGATGACAAATTTTTTTTCCTGGAGGAAGCCTGCTACAGGCGCACAGCAGACACACACAAGAGAGAAATGACTGAATGAAAAGAAACAATGACAACAAACCAGACTTGTGGCTGTGAAGATTGGAGTTAATGAATAAAGAAATTCCAGACGTCACGTGATGGAAACCGCCCTGTGCCCCGCTGGCTCTGTGATAACTGTGGATGTGGCCAGAAACAGAAAATCACCAGTGGCATTCAGGCTGCAGGCCAAACAAGATAATAAGCTCTACTCTGCTTATCAATATGCTGCACTGTCTGCCAACCCAGAGGACACACCCACCAGAGTGAACACTGAGACACTCAAGGAAAAAAAAAAGTCACAGAAATAAATTTCTAACTTCATGGTTATGTATATAAATATGATTTTAGCAACTCTGGGTAGAAAAGCTGTAAAAAATACAAATAATACATAATTATAAACAGTACAGATATTTTCATTATTATTAATATTATTTCCTATTACTTTTCCCCCTTTCTTCTGACCTTAAAAGAATTTAAATTTCACAAACTGCACACACACACACACTTGGGTGATACCATTCTTGACTTGATAAATATTATTCTTACACTGCTATAAAGCTATTCAAAGAAATTCCTTCATGCTATTTGTCACAGTTTCAGAAGAAAAGAGCAAGAGAGAGTCGGTGACAATAGGTTAAGGAGGTGATAATGTGAAGGTATGGGGAAAAGCAAAGAATAATAAAAACATGCCTTTAGGAAAATATTCATGAAACACAAAGAGGTCGGCGAAAAGGCAGAGGAAAGAGAAAGGGGAAGGTATTGAACAGAGAACAGGAAAACCAGCAGGATGAACTACAAACATTCCCGCTGGTCTTTTTTTCCCCTTCCATTTTCTATCACTCATGTTCACTCTGTCAAAGAAATGATTCCATGTCCTGTTTTTCCAGGGTTTGCTGTGGTGGTGTATTTAAGGATTCCAGCATATGGTGGGCTTACCAACCCAGAGAGTGAAGGGAAGGAAAGCTGACCCTTAGCCATCTACAAGCATACCATTTATATAGGGGACAAGGAAGGAAGGGGTATCATTTAGATAGAGAACATGAGGTACCAGGATCAAAGACAATAGTAATAAAAGATAAGGGAGTGAAAGGGTCCAGTCAGATGACAGGGGTCTGTTATGATCACACTTTCCCGGATTTTAGCAGCTGCTTCTCCTCACTCTACCTTTTGTCTTTCACCCTCCTCATTGTAAATGAGATTTTTACAGTAGGAGCACCCAGCTGCTTTCAGTTCCCACAATTAACCATGAATCATTGCTGACATGACTTCAGTCTGTCAGCGGTGATTCACAGTGAAATATTTATTTTCAAATTCACAAATCTGGCCAACAGAACATTGAAAGCATGTCGTAATAAGCAGACGGTTTTAGACTCAGTGTGAAGAAAAACAGGGGCTTTACTAGGAGAAATGTATTTGCATCAAACCTGCATAAAGTGATGGCAACAGAAATCATCGTTCTCAATAGCTGTCAAACCAACATGACAAGAAACGCTTTCACTTGTTCAGTCATCATTCATTAAAGTGCCAAGGGTGGTAGTTTGATTCCTATGCAGCACACCCAGTTAAGCAAAGAGTGAACCCAAATGCAGGAGTCCAAAAACAGGCAAATAGTAACTGAAAACAAGCCTTTTATTTAGGCTGGTGCAGAAAGTCCAAGGTAAAAACATCCACAACAGGAAACTAACAGAAATTCAAAAGTTGAAGGCACTAACAAGAGAACACATTAGGGAGTTGCCAAAGAGACTCTAGCAAGAACTAAAAGGAAGACAGGACTATACTACTTGGGGAAGTGGAAACAGTAGGGGAACAAAAAACAGCTAAACATAGTCAAAGTAATCAAGAACAGGAAGTAAAACTCACACAAGACACATAAAATGCAAATTAACAAAGTAGAACAGGAAATAATGAGACAACACAACTAAATCCAAGACAAAAACTCACAACTGACAAAAAGCAAGGGACACTGGGGAGGCTGGAATAAATAAACCAAAATGTCCGGGAGACACAAAGAAGCCAAAATGAGTAACAGAGTTCAAAAACACAAACAGTAACTGGAGTTTTTTAAATATGTAGAGCAAAACGCAAGACTAGAATAATAAAAGGAAATAAAAATCAAAGCTCAGCCTAACATTAATCTAAACCCGGGGCCATGCTCACATGTATACGGGTATTTTTTTAAACAGGGATTTTTCCACTTTTGTTTTGAAAAATCTCCCATCCACATGAAAACACGAAAATGATGTCAAGCTTTGTCAAGTGCAAGTGGCAATAAAACCCTAACTGCACAGAAATGTTGGACTGTCAGAAGCCGAGACAGACAGATCATAATAGTCTGCAGTACCAACTGCACACCCTTTTGTGACACAAAGTAGTGTACCTGATGGAACGAGTAGAGTGGAAATCATAGTTGACAAGTTACAGTGGACGAATAAAATATGAATGTTCTGTGCACTGCAGCTTCTTTGCTGTCGTGTGGTAAATCTTAGGTGAGAGATCTTTTAATGCAAATCCAGCGGCATCAAAGGACCACTCTGCTCTTTGTAATGTAGGTTTATAGCAACATTGCATGCTTTATAAATCCAGAAATTAAAGAGTTTGTTAACACATCTTTTTATTAAACTGCAGTACCTGGCAACTATACTTATAAAAATGATTGTGGCAAAAGCTACAAAAAATAATATATAACAGAAACCTAAAAGTCACCAAATAATCCGACTCACACTGTGGAGCACATACTCGAGTTGTTGATGCTATTAGATATTTTCTCAGCAGTTAGGATCTGTGTACTGGAAATATCCCAAACACGTACAATAAATTCTGATTACTCCTGTGTGTAGACACAACATCTGTGCAAATGTTGTGTCTCAAATCCAAACATGAGTCAGTGTTTCATGAAAAAAAAAAAGACACTGAATGCACAGGGTATTAAAATCGCTTGAGACTATCGCTAAGAGTTAATGAAACAACTTCCTATGCATTGTCTGCATTGGTCATTTACCTCACAAGACAGAACCGACACACACTTTACGAAGCACCAGTTTGATTTATCACAGAGTGAAGTGACAGCTTTATTATACAGCTTGGCTTGCTGACAGCTTCACTTGGCTCTTCCTAACAAGGTTATTTAACCCTCCATATACTGCATGAATTGCATCATTATCTGTATTATTAGGTAAATGAAAATGTTAGTCATGCAGTAATGCAAGCTCCTGACAAAACAATTTACTGTTGTTGAAGCTACACTATATTGCCAAAAGTATTCCCTCACCCATTCAAATCATTGAATTCAGGTGTTCCAATCACTTCCATGGTGAAGCACATAGTGTGCTGAGGCCGCCAATTTCTGTGGAGTCATTCGGTACAGACCAAACTTCATATGGTCTTCAGATTAGCTTAAGAAACGTGTGTAGAGAGCTTCATGGAATTCATGGAATCTAACTGTGGTCATTCTTTCCTGCAGTGCCACCATCAGGTTGACATTTATCACTCAGAGTGAACTATCTCAAAATCTGTTTAATACTTAGTTAAGCAATTTGGTACAGGCAGAGAGACAGAGCAGGTAAAACTATATTTTCTTTCAAGCATAAGAAGGTCAGGTCATAACAAAATAAATTATGAGACAAATGTTCCAGCCATCAAATCAAACCATGAGACAAAAAGTGAAATATATCCCAGTAAGGCAGGCTGACTGACAGATGGATAGATACATGGCTGCAAGCACATTAAAATTAGGGGTCAAACAACAAGGTGATATGTGATATTGTCTAGCCTCAAAGCACCTGAAATGTTGATGGTATGTTGAGGAGAGGAGGGGAGAGGAGAGGCAATTAGTGATTTACAGCTTTAATTAGCATCTTATGTGAGTCATGAGACCAAGCTGTGATGATAGATTCAACACTCCAATCAGAGCCCTTGATTTCTCTATTGGACTCCCATTAATGAAGAGATTTACAAGTCAGGCACAACCAGGAGACAACTGGCCACTGTGCTCGTGTGTGTGCACACACATTGATGTTCTGAAACGAAAATCAAAGGCTTTCCTATAGTGTTGCTCCAAGGAGCCGTTCTGCTACAAATGCAGAAATGCACAATGCACACAAGCACATACGCACACGGGACAGCAGCTTTGAATATTTTATCTTCTTTCTGCTGCTTCCCACACCAAAGGGGCAATGGCAATTTGCCTCTGACACAAACACAGTTTGCAGAGTCAGCAACACTCACATGAGCACACGAGCACATTGTTTACAGCCCAAGTCCTCCGGCACAGTTAGAAAAGGTAAAAGGAAAGACAGTGAGGTGAGAAATGCTGTTAAATTAAGCAACTGTATCCTACACACACTTCTAAAGTATACAAGTAACACCTCAAAGAAATAAAAATAATTTAACTTGAAATTACAATTCAGTTCCAATTTCACTATGTAATAGCAATACTCTACAATTTATCACAGGATGTCTTTTTCAGATTTCTGTCTGATTGAGAACTTCAGTCAGAGCAGACTAACAACAACATGGAGCTGTCCATGGTGTTGAAATACATGTATATCAGCTTGTAAGCTCTAGAAAGAGAGAGATACAATTATACAACACATACAACACACTGGACGGAGTGATAACATTTTCAACAAATGAACTTAGCCAAGATGATTGAGATTAGGATATAATACAACATTAACTGTAACTAGCTAAAATACATTGAGGCAATGTTGCACACATTCTGACAATTACATGGTCAAATAAAAATTTTATTTTCAAATTGTATGAGCCATTCTCACAAACGTGCCACCGACGACCTCCAGATTGTACTGGCATGGTTTGCAGCCAAATGTGAAGCTGTGGAGATGAGAATTAGCATCTCAATGCTGAAGAAATGGTTCTCAGCCAGAAAAGGGTGGAGTGCCCATTCTGGGTTGGAAATGAGTTGCTGCCCCAAGTGGAGGAGTTTAAGCATCTTGGGGTCTTGTTCACAAGTGAGGGAAGATTGGAGCGAGAGATTGAGATTGTTTAGTGCAGTGTCTGCAGTAATACAAAAAGAAACAACAAAGAAATACTAGAGGTCATGATTGAAAGAATGAGACTGCAGATAAAACTGACGGGAAAGAGCTTCCTCCAAAGGGTGCCTGGGTTCTGCCTCAGAGACAGAGCGAGAAGCTCAGTCATTCAAGAGGGGCTCAGAATAGAGTCGCTACTCTTCCACATTCAAAGGAACCAGTTGAGGTAGTTCGGGCATCTGACCAACAACAATACGGAGCTGTCCATGGTGCTGAAATATACCAGTTTGTCACCTCCAGTGAGCTGGACAGATTATGTCTCTTGGCTGGGTCGAGAATGCCTCAGTGCATTCCCCCTGAAAAGCTGGCAGTTGGGGAGAGGGAGGTGTGGGCATCTCTGTTTAGACTGCTACACCAACCGCCCAGAGTTGGAGAAGCAGCAGAAGGTGGAAGGATGGCTTAAACTGAATTTTACACATTTTAAACATTTCAGCACACATTGTCTGAAATACGTTTCAGAAAAGCAATTTCATTGTAAAGCAATGATCAGTGCAATTGTGCTTGACTGGCAGAGAGTAATCAGAACCACTGATAATACATTTTCTTTAAGATCTAATGAAAACCATCTGTAATCTGCAATCAATCCTGTATTGTGCATGGACATATTAAATGTGCATATAAATAAACTGCAGCATAAATAAAGAAAATTTTCTGATGTATGCTGTGAAGTATTTGAGGCAAGCTGTTGCAAGCTATGGTACAGTCTTAGAGTATAACACTTTTTTTTTCAGGTAATTCAGACTCATAATAAAATCGTGTACCACTTACAGTATGTATCACTATCTCATTTATCCCATAGTGAAGCAGTTTAAAAGAAAATATTGTAGTAACCTAAGGAGGCAAATGATGAGACATTTCTTGGTGGTGAACATAGAAATGATCCATGTTTTGAGACTAATTGTTGTGGATGTATCATGCTGTAGGGCGCGCACAGTGGCACTGTGGTTAGCACTGTTGCCTCACAGCAAGAAGGTCCTGGTTCAAATCCAGAGTTTGCATGCTCTCCAGTTTTTCTCCAGGCACTCCAGTTTCCTCACACAGTCCAGAGGGGTTAGGTTAATTGGTGATTCTAAATTGCCCATAGGTGTAAATGTGAGTATGAATGGCTGTCTGCTCACAATAATTAGGAGCAATTAAGAAATAAAATTAAATAATAAAAAATATAAATTAAATGAAGTGATGCAAAATTTACAATAAGCAATTTATGATTTACAATAATTAAAATAATGCATAATGCAATTCCAAAATGGAATAAAATAGAAGAAAAATGCATCTTAGATACAATGATGTAAGTAAATAAAAAACGATGTGTGCAATGTCTTTAAAGTACACTCATTCAAAAACCAGGTTGACAAGGCCCTTCACTTCCAGCAGCTCTTGGGTCCTTCACCACACTGTTCCAGTGGCTGAAGGCATAATAAAAGCTAAAAATGACCTCCCCAAAGGCTTTTTGTCCTGCACTTTGGAACAACCAACAGACCTGTTCAAGAGGACCTTAGGGGCTATACTGATTGCTATGCTGAAAGCATGTGAGGTATAGTGCAGCGAAGTGCTTTAAAAACAGGTATAAGTGTTTTAAAATCTGTATAGAAGTTGCCAGGAAATCAGTGTAGGGACTTTAAAATATAATGTGTTCTCTTCTTTTGGTTCTAGTAAACATTCTGCACCATTTTGAATCGATTTATTGGTAGATCACAAAGTGGAGTACTGCAATAGTCGAGCTTAATAAATATAAAAGTGTGAACCAATTTCTCAAAATCATTATACTTTTAAGGTGATGAAAGGTGCATTTAGTGACAGACCTTGCATGAGCCCTGAAGTTAAAATCTAAGTCAAAGATCACTCCCAAGTTTCTCGCTTAATGGCTTGGAATATGTCCAAGGGAATTCAATTTTATGATCAATATCTAACCCTAAGCTTTAGAAACTATTATTCCCATTACTAAAACTTCAGTTTTATCTTGGTTGACCTGCAAAAAGTCCACACAATAATATCTAAAATACATTATGAAAGGAAATCCAATAGTTTTGTGTCATCAGGCATCAGCCACATCAAAATGACCCTGTATGAGCAAGCATTTGGTGACAGTGGGAAGGAAAAACTCCCTTTTAACAGGAAGAAAACTCCGGCAGAACCAGGCTCAGGGAGGGGCAGCCATCTGTCATGACTGGTTGGGGCTGAGGGGAGAGACAGGACAAAAGACATGCTGTGGAAGAGAGCCTGTGGAAGAGTGTCCAGTGAGTACAAAATAGCACTGAGGTTCTTTTTGCAGTGTTTGTGCTTATATATTGTGGTCCGGGGCTTGGGTTTGCTGTGGAATGGACAAGCAAACCTTTTTTTTGGCACCCAGTTTGTTTGGAGTCAGCTTCTCCACCGCCACGGACACCTCCAGATGCAGGAAAAGGGCCACCTGCATCCCCCCACATACTCAGCACACACACTTTTTGTTCCCCTCCCCTCAGGCAGGAGGCTGGGGAGCATCAAGAGCAGGACCACCAGACTGTGGAACAGCTTCTTCCCTGAAGCTGTAAGACTGTTGACCTCTGGTGGGGCTGTGCAGCTGCACTGCTCTTCCTCTATCAATCCTTGCATACACTCATGCTGCTGTTGCTGCTGCTGCTGTGTGTGTGTGTGTGTGTGTGTGGGTGGG
>JAVDPK010002841.1:137611-154203 GCA_034780415.1 Cichlasoma orientale
GAAAGAAAGAAAGAAAGAAAGAAAGAAAGAAAGAAAGAAAGAAAGAAAGAAAGAAAGAAAGAAAGAAAGAAAATCAATCTGAAATGAAGTAAATATTGAATTATTTTTGTTGCTCTTTATACCACCTGGTGAACAATATGATAATGATGAAAACTTATTCAGGAAAACTTTTGTTTTTTCCTCCTGGCATTTTTTTTTCCAAATCTGTGTCACAATTGCTCTGAAATGAACACATAAACACATCCTGGAAAAAAATGGGCAAAATAAAACCTCATCATCCACAGCACTGTGATTTTGCCTTACCCATTTCGCTGATGAAAAAAGAGAGGAACTCAGGCAAAATATATTCCTACCAAAATATTTTTTTCCAGCTGTTATTAACATCATCAAGTCAAAGACTTTGAGAATGATCTACCAATTATTTTCTCATATGTTTTTAGGGCTTCCATTATGCATCACAACTCACTCTGAAAATGATACATAGTATCCCAGTTTGATTGAGGATAATAACAGCAGACTCCACAACACAAAACAGGAGCAGTAATGCTATCACAAAAGTATAAAGTCAGAACTTAAAGCTCTGAAGTAAGGCTTGGTGTATTAATGTGGCATAAGCCAACACAAAATAAATATAATACTGCAATAATATGAAGAGGCATTGATTACATCTGGTAAATTATGCACATACTAGCTAGCTAAATTAATCTTCTGGACAATAATCTTGGATGTCGTTCCTGGAATCTGCTGGAGTCATTCTCCCAGTTTGGTTGTGATGGCCCCCATTACCACGGGGACCACTGTTACCTTCACTTCCCACATCCTCTCTAGCTTTTCTTTCAGCCCTTGGTACTCAAACTTCTCGTGTTCCTTCTTCCTGATGTTTCCATCACTTCTTCCTCTGCTTGTCCACCACTACTATGTCCGGTTGGTTAGCTAACACCAGTTTGGCTGTCTGTATCTGGAAGTCCCACAGGATCTTAGCTTGGCCATTCTCAACCACCTTTGGGGGTGTATCCCATTTTGACCCAGGGACTTCCAGGTCATAGAGATGTTCCTGTATACTATGCCAGCCACTTGGTTATGGCGTTCCATGCATCCACTGCCTGCTAGTATCATGCATGCTGCTGTTATGTGCTGGATTGTCTCGGGGGCATCTCTGCACAGCCTGCTCCTGGGGTCTTGCCTGGTGTGGTAGAGCCCAGCCTCTATCGATCTTGTGCTTAGAGCTTGTTCCTGTGCTGCCATGATTAGTGCCTCTGCGCTATCTTTCAGCCCAGCTTTGTCCAGCCAAGGGTTTTCAATATCAGCCACTTCTTCCATATAATCCATTTTGTAATTTGCTGCTTCACAATCAAAATTAAGATGGGAGCTTTTACCTACCAAGTCACGCTACGTGATGTTAATGCATGATGGTCACAAACAGGGAGTAACAATTGCACAATACACTCTGTGAAAAATAAGAATGATAACTCTGGATACACTGTATTCTTGAAAAGAAGTGTAAATGCCATAAAAAAAAAGAAAGAAATACACAATCTTGTGATGTTTTTAGATTTTGGCTATTTTACTTTTGACAAATTCAAATATCTATATCTAGTTTTGCTACCTGAAGAGGTTCATTTTTTATTAAATTACTTACATGTTGTGATGTTTAACAAATAAAAAAAAGCAAGGCAAACAATGCTACTATAGTTTTAACAGTTTATGTCTTTAGGCAAAAATATTAAATAATTGATGTCGAAAACGCCAATATCCTTGAGACAATAAAATATCTCTGTTTCCTTTTAAAACAGCAAAGCCCACTGGAACAAACAGGTTACCAGGGTAACAGCTGAGTGCTCACAATGCCCTCTTCATCTGCTACTTTTTTTTTTTTTACGAAGGGCCTCACAATGGTACAACTTAAAAACAACAAATTTTGGCTGAAGTTCAGTGAAACATTTGTTTAAAATTTGAGCCACAGTATTTAGTCACAAGTAAAATTATAAACACAGATGAAAGAATTTGGTACAAATTAAATATATTCTGCAATAATACTACAATTATATAGTAAGGCAGCATTGCTGCATAAGAAGTCTGCTTTGAGGAGCATATTGACTGTAGTGTCCAAAGTACTGGGATCCCGGAGACACAAAAGAGGTTCAATAGCACATTCAGGCTCTAACAGACTAACGTCAGAATTGCCAGGCACACCAACTCCAGTCCAGAGTGTCTGAGCAAAAAAGTGAATAGCGTGTTTGTTTTGTGCTTCACATTTGGTCTGACTTTAATATAATCCAGTATTTGATATTTGACCTATGGCTCAGATCAATAGTTTGTCCTGACCTGCTCCTTCTGCCAAAAATTTGACACAAAAAAAAAAAAAGCAGATACCACATATCAGACCTTAAGATTCAGTGTTGCCTTTTTGTGTGCAGACTACTGCATAATATGAGACATGAACTGTGCAGAAAATGTCATATTTCAAGTCAGGATTTAACCTTCAAATCTACTTATAGATAGGTATAGATTTAGTTGTAAGACTTTGCTATGTATTCCAAAAATTTCCTGGGTCAGAGGTAATTTTGCAAGCTTTAATTCCCATTTGCAGCGCAGAGTTTCTCACCTGCTCTGTGGAGTTGAGTAAACAAACCTGTCAAAAAGTTTTGAGGCTTCTGCAGCACTATCCCCTGATATTACAGTGGACAGATATAACTTGACCCTCCTCCCCTTACATCCTCATAAGAGTAGCAGCAACCTCCGAGCCAAAGGCTTGGGCTTTTATTTTATTTATTTATTTATTTTTTTGCCCTTCATGCTACTTGCTGTTTATTACTTGCTGTTGCAGACAGTCCCTTTACGGGTAGAGTCATTAATTTATTTGAGTTACAGAAGCAATCTTTTTTTATTTTTATTTTTTTCAAACACAAGAGAGAGACTGGTAGCTGGATCCGGACTACCACGTTAGCCTTTACAGTTTTTGATGCCTCATTATAGTTTCATTTGCTTTAGTTATAAGTGTAAATCTCTTAAGAGGTGAGCTGTAGCCTGATTTATATCATCTTGACCAACACAATACATCAGCACAACTTAAGTCCCTGCACTGAAATACCACTTTAGGAAAGGAAGTAGTGTTGCAGCAGTTGGTGGAACTTGTTTTATTTATACACTTACGCTGTCGGTTAGTTTAGCATAGAGGTCCTCAGCTACAGGGTCAGCCACCATCAAAAGATCACAAGATAATCTGCCTGTCTGAAATGTTGCAGAGAAATATGAAATAGCATGAAAGGGGAGTAAAGAACAACGTCCAATATTTGAGTTTTTCTTTCTACTGTGGCCTTATGTGCACTACTGCAGAGGCAGTGCACTGTTAAAAAGTCACTTTTTTATTTTTGTTTTAACAGTTGCTTTACTGTCCTGTGTTATTATCTTGTGTCTTTTTCAAGCCTCGTGTGTTGTTTTGAAGTTACTACATGCTGATAAGCTGCCAACCTGGCACCCCCTGACTGTGTTTCATTTGTTTTCCGTGTTTTTCTCCTTTTCTCTCTTCTACCCTCACCTGGGATTCATTTGTTTTTCTGTAAAAAGCAATGAGGACAAGAGGAAGCCGTCACAGGTGGCTGCTGTGGTAACAGAAGGCTGGGATTAGATTTCACACCCCGTGTGCGTGTTTGTGTTTGTATAGAAAGTTATTTTTTAGTGTGATAAGAGAATATAGAACATCTAAGCGACTGTCTCAGGTAGAGTTTATTGCTGACTGTAAATCTGAATAACACATAGGTTGTGTCCTCATGTGGTCAGGTCTTTTCTCTCGCTCTCTGTTTAGCAATGTGCATCGTATTGCTTCAGAAGACGTTTCATGTTTAAAGTTCTTTTGAGACCAGTCTTATAGAGAGTTCATCTTTTACTCATCAGTGATGCTTTCTCTACTGACCAGCTGCAATTTCTAGTGTAACTGTGTAATCCCTTCTCTCGCCTAGGAAAGGATTTGATGATGCTCATATGGCCAACAATTGACTCACCCTGCTATGGAGCAAAATGGGGAAAGAAAAAAAAAAGGGCTGTGTTGTCTCTCTGTCTATTTGTGTGTGTTTCAGTGCATGAATGTTTACAGATTTCTGAATCATTGCCCAACAAAAGGACCTCTGGCACAAGTAGATGCGTCGTGCCTGTCCAAAACAATTTGGGTCACACCCAGAGAAACAGATACGAGGGGGTTCTGAGAATTACCCTGAGCCATGATCCACAATTTGATGTCTACAGAGAATTAGGGGGAAGAGACTGAAAGGCAGGGATGTAAAGTCTGAGGATGAAAAAGTACATGGAATAAACTGGAGATGTAGTTAAGGGTTTTACAGCATAGCAAAGAGGGGGATGAGAAAGAATGCTTAAAGTCATGGGAGACAGAGACTGAGACAAAGAAAGGGCCAAAGAGGGTCAATAAAGTGAAAGACAAATAAGAGGGAGGATGATATGCTTGTGCGATCACTCTCTTGAAAGAACTGAGGGTATACAACAGAAGTGGGAGAAAAGCTGAAGTGAATGCAAGGCTATAAACAAAAAGTGAAAATATACTGTATAGCATAATCGCTATAGCCGCAGGAGGAATGAAACATAACCAAGAGAGAAAAGCAGGGAAAAAAAGTTTCTCACATCACGATTCATAAAGTGAGAAAAGTAGCCGACATTTTAGAGATACAGCGTTGTCACGGGGCAGCAGCATCACCAAGGGTGTGCTCTAATATACAGTAAGACATGAAGTCATTTAAAATACCCTGAGGGCTGTGTATTTCATTCATTCATTTTTCATTTTACACAAATGAGATGAGACTGCACAAAAACAAGACTATGCGTTGATTTTATGTCCCCCGTGGGCCCATTTTCTGATGACACAGGTTTAAGAGTCAAACCATTATAGAAACGTAAACCAATCGTTGGCTTGGCTCCACATAAAAATTCCATTTACGCTGGACGGGAATCTGATTCCGCTTCCAAAGTGATTACTGCAATTTTTAATACGGGGGCCGCAGTTTTTGTTTGAATTTCCTGTGTAGTACATCTGCAAAATGCAAAAGAAAGACAAAAGACCCACTCCCCATCATCAGGCAACTATGAAAGGATTCGCAACTTCATCTACTGTAATAGAAGGATTGCACATTGCAGTACGTACATTAGTATTATGATGAGATTAGAGACCATTTTCTAGCCTTGGCCAAAAACTCACAGTTTTACACAGGGATAGATCTCCTCTACTTGCTCTTTCTATTAAATAAATAGTTTTATTTCAGATATGGAATGGGGTATTTTTTTCATGCATATCTATGATTTTATCACTTGTCTTGCATATGCGATCATTGTGTCAGGCTGCACTTGAACTTTGCCAGTCGAATCTCAAATGCCTCCTTTTGGAATATTAATACGTTTTCCATCAGGCGTGACAAAATTTTGTCTTCTAGATTGGCTGTGCAACGCTAAGAGTGCTCTGCGGGAATGATTTTGACCTGCATGAAAGCAAAAGAAGGGAAGACGAGTAGAGATGGACTGATGGAGAGAGAGGGAGAAAAATCTTCTTAATTGGCAGTCAGTCCTTGTCAATGTCAAATGTTTGAAGGAATGACTGATTTGTTCAGTGGTGAAAGAGACAGCTTAGAACTGGGATCACAAATATTAAACAGGTTTGAAGCAGTCAGGAGAACTGTTTTGAAAATTAATTGAATGGTGATTAATTAGCTCTCTGCAGGCAGAGTATGTGGACAGCAGACTAAAGACCTGAAATGTAAACCCAGTGTGTAAGCACCTGTAACCTGCACTGTTTGTATTGGCTGTAGTAGCCCCCCCACACACCCCCCCCCCCACACACACACACACACACACACACTCAAGGTTTCAAAACATCAGTCAACAATGTAATGATGGCTGCATCTAGCATTTATACAGTCTGTGGTGCAGAAACAGTTTGCTCATTTTGGACTTTCCTTCGTTACTAAAAGCTCTAGCTCTTTTCTTTACTTTCTTTGTTTTGTTTATCTCTTTTAAATATTGGCAAAAGCTCAGTAGATCCACAATAATGACACCAAATCCTGCGCCCGCAGTGGGATTGGCAGTGAAAGCATACTGCACATGCTATCACACATAAAGTAGTATAACTACGTATGAAATATGACCACAAGTAACACTTTGTGCATATAATCCTGTCAGCAAAGCTTAGAGATAATAAAATGTAAGAAATCAGTAGATTCTGTAGTTGTTCCCTGTGGAGCCGGAGTGTAATTAGCTTTCATGGCTGCAACTTTCCTTTGAGAAAACTTTGATAAGGGTAATCTATTTCCTCCCACTCTGAGGCAGCCCTGAGCCCACCACTGTAGCCAGCTGCAGAGTTTCCTCTCTTACTGTAGGAAGAGGAAGCCCTGTATCTTAACAGGCTGGCAGTGATGACAAAGGACGTGTTCTCGCTTTTATTTTGGATCATCCACCAAAACAGAAAGTGACACATTTCATGTTGCCTTGTTATAAAAGGACAGAAGTTTAAAGGCATTAAGCCTGGGACACATTAATAACTGGAGTGCTTTAGTGACCTGTCATCCTTCATTAGCAGCAGCACCAAATAAAAATAAAGAGTACTCTTATGATTCACAGTAAATGTGCTCAAGGACATTTTCACATCCAGCTTTTTTTAGCCAAGGTTGGAATCAAGAAAAGGAAAGTATCTTGTTAGCATTAACAACAAATGGTTACCAACATTGCAAGACAGGGTTGACAAATAGTTTATAGCTCTTAGGTTTATATCACATAATACTTTGGTCGTCCTGTGTGACTGAATGTTGAGAATCAGCATTTGAACCAAAACACACTGGTGATGTGTTTGGTTTAATTCAGCAAAAACAAATAATCCAAGTCCAAACAAGTTCTTCATCTTGTCCCATAGTAGTTTATATTTTGTCCTTATTCCTACTTATATTAATGTGACTTCCAATCCCCCAGTTTGGCAAATGCAAATACATCCAGGAGGGTGACATATTAGTAAACTAAAAATCTAAGATTTCTGTTGCCAGAAATCAAGCTCCTGATGGGGGAAAACTGCTCTAAAAAGTGTATGAAGAGGTGACAAAGGGAAAGATGCACTGTTTTGCTCCAGTGTAGTAAATGGTGTCAAACATGCCTCTCTAGGGTGCTATTGTTTCTCTGGTGAGAAACTCCTCCAGAGAAAGACTCTCCTAACTGCCCAAGTCAAGAAACCTTGGTGACCTTGCATGTTGCCTCTTCACCGCTACCCTGGAGGGAGGCCTGGCAGTTTTCGATGCTGTGCTGCATTGCAGTGCACCTCTCTTTTTGTTGTGTCCACACAGAGGGCTGCAGTAAGAAGATAACTTCTCTCTTTCATTACTTATTGGTAACACTAAACTGTTTTCTCCTCTGTTGTGTCCTCCTGTGGAATATCAGCTCAAACATTTGGGGATCTTTGAACCCTGAATACCAGGCAGACTGCAGTGCTATTAAAGCTTCTTAAGTATTTTCTATATTTTTGCTGAATGCCATAAGGGAGATCTTTGCCTATTCACCACTAGCCTTCTTGTCCTTGACAACAGATGCACTGCCTGCTTTACTGTCTGCGCCTTGTCTGTCTTGCTAGTGCACTAGATTATGCCATACTAAGTTAAAATTAAGCAAGCTTGAATTTGTCACTCAGTAATTCACTGATTCATGGGCCTGCAGCACCATAGAAAGCAGTCCTCTACCTGTAGTTCCCTGCTTGCTGAGAATGTTAAATATACAGCTACCTCTAGCAGCAAATGAACTTAAATTAGCACAAAGTCTAGAAGCTCAGTGAACCAACTTAGCTCTGTACAAAGGTAAATAAAATCAACCTCCCAGCATCTCGAAAACTGGATGATCAATTTTAATCTTTGTTTAATTGTTTAGTTTAATTAGATGACTGAGGAAGTGGCAACTTTCAGTACCATGGACAGCTGCCTTACACACAGCCTTTACAAGTCTCACAGTTTTTCTATGAGGATAGGATTTAAATGTTTTAAAAATACTGTAACATAAATGAAAATGTAAAAGAGAAGTTAGTGATTAAAATCCAATAACTTGTTATCTAACTCAGGATTTGCTCCACAGTTGCCTTAATAATACAGTAACTGTATTGTTTGTTGGGGCTAAACAACTTTCATAACTTTTTTTTTTAATTTCTTAATTTTTCCCTTCTCATTTTTGAGGCCAAAACCTACTTTTCATCTCCACAAAGAAATGTGCTTTTCTGATGTTTGTCAAGGCATTTTAAAGCCTTGGCAAACCCACTTTTCCACTCAGATTTTGAGGGAAGTGACAACAAGAGACATCCATAATTTTGCTTTGAAAAAAATAAAGTGTAATAAAGTGCCTGCATGACAGAGCAAAATATCAGAGCTGACTGGAGGTTGTTTCTAAAAGAGTCTATGGTAATGTAATGTACTTACATGCTGAATATTATCTCATTATTATTGGATGCTAAATTAGTTGTGTTCTCATTCGGCATGTCAACAACATACGCATTGTACTGGCACTAAAGTCTCGATGAGGAACTGATTAGGATATGTATATAGCATATAAAAATATCTATTGGGATGCTGAGACATTTATACACTCATCCAATTTGCTGGTATGTTTCATGCTCTATGAGTTTTCTCTTTTCATCCTATGTGGAACGTCAGAGGTGTAATTGGATTTATAAATGCCCCCAAGAGCCCCGAGCAGAGATGTGAATTGTTGTGTGATGGAAATGCCATATTTGCTAACATTTTTCAACTCGCACAGTGGGACAACCCAGGCAGGTAGCATCTCGTAAGCTGATAGGGTTTATGATTATGGTCTGTGCTCAGGCAGACTGACAGATCCTTTCTCTGGAGTCACTCGAGTGAAACTGAGTTTTCATGCCAACGTTACAGACACAAAGCTCATTAAGAAACACACCACACTGCCTACTTTAAAACATCTTCTGCACACTTCCCCTTCTTATCTGTTTCTCTCTTGCCTCTAACATACCTACGCACGCATGTACACACAGAAGCTTAATCTTGTTTCATCATTCTTGTTTTCCTTTTCTACACCATCTTTCTTTTTCTTTCACCATCTGTAGTTACTGTGTGGGAGCTGCATGACTGTAAACTTACTGCTGGGACACCCTGCTCCCCTTTGCTTTGTTTCATACTTTTTGATCTTTATTATTCAAAATTGGCTCTCCTACAGCTGCTCTTGTGCTTTATCTCCCAGTCCCCTCCTGCCTCACGGACAACAGGGTTTAGGAGGGGGTCGAAAGGGAAGAAAATCAGAATATCTGACTGAAGCGAGCCTGGGCTGTATCTTTTGAAAGTCAAGAGTGGTGACATTCTAGGTAATTTGTTATAACAACACAATCACAATGATCAACTGTCAAAATAGTGAATATGGCTCCATGTCTTTTATTTCCCAAGCATTAAAAATAAGGATAAATCTGATAGTGAGGCATTACTCCATCTGTTTAAAGCAAAGGTTTGATAAAAGCCTCAGAGTAACATTCATCCATTCAACCATGTTTCTATTGTATTTTAAACAGCATAAATATATCTGTCTTTCAGATATTCTCTCTAATATTTTTTAAATAAACCCACAGTATGCCTGTCATTAACACCAGTATTTTTGGTAGAAAAAGGTAAAGTGTAGCTAAAAAGACAACTTTAATGTAATAATTAAACAATATAATTTTCTTTGGGGGAGATGTATCTTTATTGGTGTTTATTGTTCTCAGTCTTGTAGTACTTATTACATTACCTTGTAGCTCTTACTCTCTCAGTGAGAGCTACAAGGCCAAATAAGAAATGCAAATGTAAATAAGCGTTTGGCAGCTGAAGGACAAATGCTTGATCTCATTTCCAAGTCTTTCTCCAACTTTACCCGGATTTACTGTAAATGTCAGAGTACCCTTTAGCACAAGCTACATAACTATTAATTTATACTGCATATAAATGCCCTGTACGAGCTCCTAAATGTCAAACTCAAGTGTCTCATAATCATTTAGCTCATAAGATGCTTATTGGACTTTCCAGTTCAGTTAGTCACATACTGTAGTGCTTCACAGCAGACCAATGCAACCGTGAGAAATGTGTTTTGAAAAGGGAAGGTCCAACTCTTAACAAAGCTGTAAACTAAAATAAAACTAAATACTTAAAGTTGCAATGAAATAAATGAGCCATCGTTCTGTCCATTTTCTTATCTGGATTGCGGGGGCAACGGTCTTAAGCAGGAACACACAGACCTCCATTTTCCCAACTCTTCTGGGGGGTGTTCACCAAGGCATTCCCAAACCATCTAAGAGATGTAATCTCTCCAGCATGTCCTGGGTCAGCCCCAGGGTCTCCTCCAGAAAAGTTACACTTACATATCATGCATTCAACGTGTCCCAGAGCGCTGTTTCCTGGGTTTACAGAAATCACTTAAAAAGTGTACGCAACAAAAACATTATAAACCAGATGTTTTATCGATCCAATCAGCTGATAAAAGCACTCCCTATGTATCACGTTGTCAGCATGACAAGACCGCTCACAGCGCCTGGGATTTTATGTTGAATGGCAATAATAATTGCTGTGAAATAATACTATAGTGCAGCTATCTAGCAAGAGAAAAAAATCTGAGTCTGGTATTTGTGACAGGGCAGAGTGCGCACTCCCTTTCTAATTGCACTGACTGAAAAGTCATGATAGGAACCGGTGAAATTCTCAGCCTGGCGCAAGACAACCTCAGCATGGTGCAGCGCCGGGTGATCAACTGCTGGCTAGAACCCTGACATGTAGACTATTTGGGCCCATGAATCCTTGAATATCGAGGATAAGAGTTGGACCTGCGTTCCACAACCAGGGCAAAAACTGCATTGTTCCTCCAGAATCCAAGGTTCAACTAACAGACAGAGTGTCCACTCCAGTACCCTGGCATAGACCTTCCCAGGGACCCCCCTGAAGTTGGAAGACACTCTCTGATCTTCTTGAAGAGGGGGAACCACCACACCAGTCTGCCAATCCAGAGGCTTTCACACATTCTTGCAGAGGTGTCAGTCACAACAGCCCCAAACATCCAGAGCCTTAAGAAACTCACAGCGAATCTTGTCCACCTCAAGGGCCCTGCCACTAACAAGTTGAATAACTACCTCAATGTGACCTCAATTGACCTGCAACCTTGGGTGTCCTGGTGCCACATGCATTTACAGAAACCCTTGCTAATGTTATGTTGGTGTTCATTATGGACAAGCTGTGGGGTTAAAATCAAAGGCAAACAATAAAACACCACTTGGATTCAGATCAGTCAGGTAGTTTCTACCAGTCACACTCCTCCAGGTTACACTGTCATTGCCCACATGAGCACTGAAGTCTCCCAGTTGGACAATGGCATCCCCAGATAGGGAGTATGCCCACCACTGCTCGCTGCCTCTCACCAGGGGCATCTCTAGAGTGGAGCAGAGTCCAACACCTCTCCAGGAGACTGCTGGTTCCAGAACTTAAGCTGTGCATTGAGGCGGCCCTGACTATATCTAGACAGTGTCTCAGTCTTAAGCACCATCTTGAGCGCCACCAGAGAGGTGACATTGCATGTACCCAAAGCTAGTTTCAGTAACCAAAGTTTGGACTGTCAAGATCTCCATCTTCAACCGCCGCCGGATCCTCATTGCACCATACGCTTCCCTCTTGTGGGTGATGGATCCATAGAAAGACTGTCCCATGTGGCTCATTTGGGCTGGCCCAGCCAGGTCCCATGAACTAAAGCCCAACCACCAGATGCTCACTGACAAGCCCCTCCCTTGGGCCTGGCTTCAGGGTGGGGCCCTGGTAACCCCTAGTCTGGGTGAGGTATCATGGTCCATTGTTGTCCCTTCCATAAGAGTCTTGTGAACTGTACTTAGTCTGGCCCTTCAACTTCATTTTTCAACGTGACAGTCATTCCAATCTGCCAATGCAGTTAAGGCATACCTGGCTAGAAAAACACATAGCTCTAGAATGGCCTCCCCAGAGCCTGGACCTCAATATTGCTGAAGCAGTGTGGGATCATCTTTACAGAGAATGAAACAAAAGGCAGCCAACATCCAAAGAATAACTTTAAATGTCTTTCATGAAGCCTTGAGACCTATTCCTGAAGACTACTTAAAGAGATTACAAGAAAGCTTGCCTAATACCCCCGTCACACTGACGCAAAGAATCCTGTGGAGGACTACGGACGATGGTCCATAGCCACACTCAGAGGACACAGAAATGGTCCGCAATGCAGGTAATGCACGTGTTCAGTCTGCTGTCAGTCCTCAGTCCTCCACAGTCAGGCTGAAGGTGGCGGATAATACAGGCTTCAGAAAAAATGGAGAAAACACCTTGGGTGCAACCTTTTTTATAGCCGTTCCGAAACTTTCTGTGACCATCGACAATGATGATCCGCAGATGCTGTGTTCGCTTCGCTACATCAGCTATTAGGACATTCTTCCAAAGTAACAATCTGCCACGTCTTCAGCATGTCAACTGTCCACAACTGTCTGCACCTGTCTACCGCCAGAATGCTGACATCCACCACCTCTTGCTGGCTTGCACGTGTTCTGTACACGTCACATGCCGTCAGGTTGTGCGGTGCACACAGTGCAATGTGCACACTATCAATTGTTTACATTTCCCACGTGCCATGAATTTCTGTGGATTGTTAGCAGTTGCTCATCTGCAGCCATCAGGAATTCTTTGTGTAAGTGTGACAGGAGTCTAAGAGAGTTCAGGCTGCGCTAAATAATAAAGGTGGTCATATTGACTTTCAAGTTTGTTAGAATTGTGCAAACTTTTTACTTAAATCCTGTATTTCCATATCTGTTTGTACATTTTTCAATAAATCACTGAGCCAATTTCCCCTTTTCCTAGCAAAATGTAATGAGGGGTGGCTCAAGAATGTTGCGCAGTATAAGAAATATTTTTAGTTTTTCTTAATGTTAAGGCACTGATGAATATGTTTTTCACAAAGTTCCTGTATTGTTTGATCAGTTATAAAAATTTGATATATTGCATCTGACAAATACCCCCATATTACAATAAAAAAAGGTAATAACTGATGAATCAGTGTCATGTAGAGTTTCTCTTTTGTCCTTTCACTTTGTGTATGGGTGTTGTACATTGCTAGATACTATTTTAAACAGTTGTGATGTTCGCAAACAGTAAGTTACTAGTCACAATTATTCTGAATTTATGGCTCTTGAACCTCCATAAGAGTTCATACAATTCAAGAGTAGCACTCTTAGACTTATATAAAAACTCAATAAAAAAACCTTAAATGTCAGCAGTTTACATGTTGAAAAGTAATATTTCTTGGATTGCAATATGATTCTTGTGCGCCTACTTTTTGTAGCCTTTGTTTTGCTTGTTTATGCTTTACAATATTTTCTCTTTGGAAAATATTTGCAATGACCCCAAAATGTAGGGTTCCGTTAGCTGTGAAATTTAATTATGACTGAATAATGACTATATCCAAATGGCATATTTAACATACTACAGGTAGAGATCTAAAATGGATCTAAAATGGCAAAAGAAATTCAGCCAAGTAATATTTTTTAACACTAGTAAGCTGTAATCGGTGATTTCTCATATTTCTATTAGCTTTGCTAACAAGCACCTGGAGCAACCCAAACCAATCCAGACAGCAAACCATGCACTTTGCAAAAGAAAAATTGCAAAATAAAGCAAAAGTCTCTCTCCTGACGATTGTTTGACAACCTTATTAATCCTGGTAGTAGCCTGTTTTGTAAAGACATTTGCAATATCAGCAAGAGTTTGTGAATCTGCGGAGATGAAAGAGGTGTTCCAAACACCTTCGTCGGCTTTATCTGTGCCAACAGAACACATAGAGAGTATTTCTCTTACTCACCAACACCAGCACAGGTACAGAAGCCGACACTAACTTCTCACATTCACACAGACATCAGAGGCCTGCAAAGAGAGACAAACAGAGTCCTCGATTAATAATTTATACATACACTGTCATATACCCGCAAAATGAAAGCCCTGGTTATGTGGCCTATTTATGAAGTGTACTTTCATTTAAAAAAAAAGAGGGGGGGGGGTGTTGATAAGGCCTGCCCCTGTCCGTGGTGCTAAAAAGCGCTCCATCCTCCACAGGAACTGAAGACGGAGAGCATTTCAGACACCCATGCACTGCTTAGTTATGCAATTTAATTTTATTAACCATGCGGACACGAGTTTAAATTCCACGGCAAATGCGCACGACTGACATATAATTTGTGTTTGTAATGTACACCCAAAAACAGCGCTTTGGCATGCCTCCCAAATCCTGCCTGCCTGCCTGCGCTCTTCTGTGAACACAGAAAAAAAATCCCCTGATGAAAATCAATGACACGGTTAGTGAGAGAGAGAGAGGGAGAGAGAGAGAGAGAGGAGGCGGTGTCTGATGACCGAGGAGGAGGAGAAAGCGCCCGGTCCTCTAGTCCTCGCTGTTCGCTTTTGCCGTCTATCCCACAAGCAGTCGGGTTCTACCGGAGCGCCCGGGGCCGTGGACTTATTTTACCCCGGGAATCGAAAGTGGACACCAACGAACTATTCCAGGTAGGCAGCTCGCTGTTTCTCGTCGCTGGGTGTGAATTTCAAAAGAAATCTAAATTTGAAGTGATGTAGGAGAAAAAACAAGACAAAGCTCCGTGGGGACAGCAGTTGTGTTGACGCCGCTAATTGCTTTTTAAATTAGCGGAGGGGAAGCTCCCGAGCTCCTGTTCCGCCGTGCTCCATCTGCCGCGGTAGCAACTCTCCAGTGTTTATAATCGGATTAGAAGGAGGATCAGCAGTTTGATGAAATGATCACTCTGCACCCCATGCAGTCTATCAGCAGGGGTCCGTTTGTTGCTTTGTTGTGACATTCTGACCCACGATGCGTCACAGTGTGAGACTTCTGTGTTCTGTAAAGTGCTCCGTCTCACTTCATTCTGCTCTTCATACACTTTGCAGCATCCTTCGCTCCCATGTGTTTTCTCAGCGGCTCTCCTCTTCTGTTTCTCCTTTCAGAAGATGTTCTTCTTTCTGCTACCTGTCGTGGCTCTTCTGCTGAGCAGAGAAACGGTGGTCTCCGCTAACAATAATGAGAAATGGCTGGGAACCGTGGCTCAGTACAAGGACAGATCCTGGAACAGATTCAGAGATGTGAGTTACACTCAGAAACACAACATCTAGCCAAAAGGGGCGTTTTAATTAGCTTCATTGCGTATCTTTTCATGTGTTTGTGTTTATCTGTTTGGATTTGTGTGTGTAAGAGAGAGAGCACACTGCACCCTTGATACACCCTGTGAGTACTTGAGCACTTGCCAGCAGGCATAATCCACCTTGTAGAAACTCAGCAGGTTCAAACCCCGGCTGAAAGCCAATCAGACTTATTGACAGACATTGCACTTCTGTACATGATGGGGAGGAAATCTTGCCAGCTTTTGCTTTGATTGACTGAACAATTTTGCCACTGAACTGCCTGTTTTCTTGGCATCATTGTCATGAAATGTCATAGTTTTATTCTGTTATATAGGGCTCTTATTGACAGTAATTAATCACAGTTTCAGTTTGGATCGGAAGACATGAGTATGCTCTTATTATGTATTAGTCCAGTGGCATTTCACAGCATACTGAACACCTCTGCAATTATGCTTTTGTTTTGTCTGCCAGAATTTTCTGTGTACCTAAAACAGTATTAATTTTTAATGCAAACTTTATATAGCAGCTATTATATGTAGAGGTATGTGTGCTGTGAATCATTCTTTATCCATAACAGTGAATCAAAGGGGCATGTTTCTTCAAGGATATAAGGCAAATCCTGGATGGTATTGTCATTTCATGTCAGACTAAGCCATAAAAATGTGCAATCTTTGGTTTGAATCACATCTTCAACTCAGCCCTGAAACTGAATGTTTACAATGTTACCCAACAGCATGAATTTAACAGCTTTAAAGCCGCTAAAGTGGATATTAAAGTGTATCCAATGCACCTCAACTATAACCTGCTGTGTTCCTACTGTATTGGGACTCTGTCTTGGTCTTCTATCAACTCTGCGTGAACCAACAGTTCTAAAGCATCATATTATTGGCTAAGTGCTTGGCCTCCATCTCTGTGTGTAACACAGCTGTTTGCTGGGGGAGTTCTAAATGGGTTAAGATACCTCTCAAGCTGTCTTTAATAATTTAACTGAGAATAAATCTGAATACCCAGACACGTTTATGTATGATGTGTTCTTCAAATAATTAGGAAAAGCCTATGTTCTTCTTTAAGTATTTTGAGAAACAAAATTTTCCTCCAAGCCTTAGGTTTGGCCTCAACTGAACTAGCGCAGATCATCGGGCTGATAGTGACAGCAGTGATGCCACACTCTTAACATCATGATGTCCTTTTCTGCATTCCCCGGAGATTTCAGCAGACAGAGGGGCAACTTTGGCCTTATTAGAACTGGCCTTCCCCACATAGTACTGTTACTGTGATGTGAGAGGTGGTCATTGCAGTATATGCTCAGCTCTAGCTCTACTACCTGCAGTGTGTGTGTGTGTGTGTGTGTGTGTGTGTGTGTGTGTGTGTGTGTGTGTGTGTGTGTGTGTGTGTGTG